>BDDC01000001.1:124450-204718 GCA_001662425.1 Chlamydomonas sphaeroides
CGGCCGCCCCGGCACCCGCACACCTCCTGCGGCCAGGCATGCGCCCCCACTGCTGCCGCGAGTGCACGTGCAGCAGCTGGGCAGAGCAGACGTGGGCGTGTAGCCCTTACTTCCGCTGCGTTGGGGCCAAAGTTATCGGCATCGCACCTGCTCACGGGTCTTCACGGGTCCTCATCAGCTCCCCGCGGGCCCAACCGCCCGACGACAGACTTCGCTCAGGCACGCAGCACCCCCACGCGCCCCCACATACAGCACTACGCACCGCACCGCACAGCCTGCGCCCAGCATGAGCGACGCCGCCGCCGTCCAGGCCGCCCTGAGCATCGTGTCGCAGCTCCTGGCGAACTGCCCCGGCACTCTCTGCGGGCGGCGCTGCAGAACGCCCTGCGCAGGCAGCCCACCGCTGCGCCCTGCAGCGTGGAATTCGCAGAGGTCCTGCACTCGGAGCTGTCCGGCCTCACTGGGCTGAGCATGGCAATCGACACGCAGGGCGGCCGGCCGGTGCTCAGGTGCGCCTGGGACGGGCGACGTCTCGGCGCTGCTGGGCCTGTCGCTGCCGGCGCACCTTGGCACGCACCTACCCGCCGCCACGCCGGCCCGCCCACAGGTTCACCTGAGCATCGTTCGCCGCCCCAGCACCGGACGGACATACAGCCACAGTGCGGTGCAGTCGCTGTGCTGTCGAAGGCTGGCGTAGGAGTCGGCTGCAGCTGGGAGTCGTCTGTTGTGTTGTGTACGGCTCAAGGAGCATGAGGTGGTGCTGCGGGCGGCTGTCTCGTCGCTGCCCAAGCCGCTGCAACCAACCCTGTAGCGCGCGGGCATGCAGACACCGCCGTCTGTTGCACCCAATGCATACCCAATGCTGGCCACTGACCCGTAGCAGCCGGACGCAGCCGCTACGCCAGGCCGCACAGCGCCAGCACCCTCCTCGCCCGCTCCAGCAGCTCCAGGTCGCCCCCACACGTCTGGCTCACCACCGCCGCAGCCTCGGCCCGCGGCAGCCCGCAGCGCGCCTCCGCCCAGCCCAGCAGCTGCGCCACGGCCTCGGGCGGCGCCGAGCGCACCAGGCCGCCCAGCATCGCCGCAGCAGGCGGCGCGCCACCGCCACTGGCGCCAGGCCCACCCTGGGACTGTGGGCCCCCGGGGCCCTCGCTGTCCCCAGAAGTGCCTGCTTCTGCGCTGCCGGTTGGCGGCTGGGGGCGGTTGCCGCCGCCCTCGCGCTTCCAAGCCCGAGCCAGCGCCGGCCAGCGGTCCCGCCGCAGCAGGCAGGACGCCAGCTGGTGCAGGGCCACGTCGGCAGCCACCGAGGAACACGCCGCGCCCGAGGCCACGGCACCCGCCGCCGCCGCACCAGCCGCTGCCTCACCACCGGAGCCGCTGGGGGCAGCATCCAGGGACGCCAAGGAGCGCTCCAGGTCGCCCTCTATCAGCGAGCGCTGCAGCGCCGCCAGGAAGGCCGGGTCGGGGTCGGGCTCCTGCGCAGAGCTGCCGCCGCCGCCGCCGCCGCCTGCGCCACCGCTGCCGGGGCTGGGCCCCAGGAACAGCGCCGGCGGGCCCAGGCAGCGGCGCAGCGGCGGCAGCAGGTGCAGCGATCGCTCCGCAGCCATGCCATTCCACAGCTGCGAGCCGGACACACCAAACATACAGTGGCGGCAGTAGGCAGGAGTTCCGTCAGTCCAGGGCACGGCCGGACTGAGTTCTGGCAATGCCGGCGCAGCGCCATCACCCCGAGCAGCCCCAGCCGCTCAACGCCCCTCCGCAGCACCGTGCTCAGGAGTCGCACCTGCAGCCGCACCGCCGGGTTGGCCCCCGCAGCCAGCGCCAGCGCCAGGTGCGCCGCCAGCAGCGGGTCTCCGAAGCAGCCCGCCGCCAGCGCCTCCAGCAGCTTCTCCGCCAGCGCCGGAGGCAGCCACTCGGGGCCGGGCGGGCCAGGCGGCAGCGGCTGCGGCGGGCAGCGCGGCACGGCGACGGTAGCTGTCAGGGCAGGGCCCGCAGGCGGAGGATGGCCGAACGAAAGCCACAAGCAGGGCGGCAACGTGCGCAGTGCCGCACCTGGCCTCCGCTATCACCACCGCATACGTAGCGATGGGACAGGCCCGCCAGCGCCCAGCGCACGAGGGGGTCGCGCCAGGTGTCGTCGCTGCCCTCCTCGCGGGCGGCCTGCGAGGACACCGGGGTGGGCGGCAAGCGGGCCTCTGGCATCAGCAGGCTTCCTGACAAGGGCCGCTGGCCACCGCCCCTGCCCCTGATGTCCCCAACGGGAAGGGTCTGCGCTGCTAGTCTTGCTGGCCAACTCCCTGAATTGTCTGTTACCTGAGGCAGCATCTCCGACGCCCTGAACAGATAGGCCGCCTGCAGCGCCGCCTGTGCCTTGAGCCCCGGCCCCAGCCACCGCAGCGCCCAGCCGCCGCCAGAGCGGCCGCCAAGGCCGCCATCGGCACCGGCGGCGCTAGCGGCGCCCGTGCTGCCGCCGCTCCCACCGCACAGGGACTCCATGCCCAGGCACAGCATCAGCGCACACCCCACGGGGTGCAGCGGAGCCGCATGGCCCCCGTCCTGAGCCCGGCGCCGCTGCTGCTGCTGCTGCTGCCGCTGCTGCTGCTGCGTGGCGGCCCTCTGCGGCAGCCGGTGCGCCTCCAGCATCGGCCACTGCGCCGGAGCCGGCAGCCGCGAGCCCGACGGCGCCGCCATCGACGGCGCCGCCAGCGCCAGCGCATCGGGCGCCGGCAGGGCCGGCGCTGCCGCCGCCGCGCCAGGTGCGCCACGGCCGAGCCGGTTCTGCGCAATGAGCGACAACCAAGAGGCTGCATAGGACTCGAACAGCGCCTCCGCCGCCGCCGCCGCTTCGGGCGGCGAGGCCGGCGGCGGAAACGGCGCCGCCGCCAGCTCGGCGGCGGCGGTTGCCAGCGGTTGCGCGTGCGGCACGCCGGCGGCCGCCGCCGCCAGGCGAGGGCTGCCGGCCGCCAGCGCAGCAGCAGCAGCGTGCGCCGCCTCCAGCGGTCGCCGAAGCAGCGGCGCGCGGAGCGCCAGCCGCAGCGCCGACAGGCACAGCCCCTCGGCGCCAGGCGGCGCCGTCGATAGCGCCGCCAGGCATCCGCCTAGCAGCGCCAGCCGCACTTCCTCGACGTCGCCGCCGCCGCCTTCGCCGCCGCCAGCCTCACCTGACAGGTAGCGGGCCGGCAGCATGCAGCCAGCCAGCAGCAGCAGGCGGGACACATGCAGCAGGCGCTGCAGAGAGGCCACGTGCCAGGGGCACAGCACGCGCCCCACCGCCGCCGGCAGCCCGGCGGCGGCCTGGCAGGCGGGCGGCGACGCCGCCAGCACCACCGCGGCCGCCAGCGGCGCGGCGGGCGAGTCGGCGGCTGGTGCCGGGGTGACGGCGGCAGCGGGAGGGTGGGCCCCGCCGTTGGCGGTCGGGGCTGCGGTCGTGGTGGGGGTGGGCGGAGGCGGGCTGGGGCTGCGGTGGACGGCGGCGGATAGCTGCAGCGTGGCGTGGAGCAGCGCTGCGGCGGACGCCTGCGCAGGCAGAGGGCATAGCATACGGCACATCAGGTATTGCGGTGCCGTACATCAGAGCCCTACGCACTGGCCCCCAAGACACCGGCCGTAAGTAAGCAAGCCCTTGGCCTTGCCCCAACATCCATTGCAAGCCGCACCTGCAGGCAGCCGTCGGCCAGGGCCCCCAGCCGCAACCCCTCCGGCGGCGGCGGCGCCGCCGCGTCCTGCCCCGACGGGCCGCCGCCAGCTACCACCGCCAGCGCCCAGCTCGACAGCGCCGCGCCCAGCCGCTGGCTGCCAGCTGCCGCAGTGCCGCCGGCCTCCAATGGCGGCGCCGTCAGCAGTGCTACCGCCAGCGCGTCCGTCGGCGTAGCGGCGGCGCTTCCGCAGCCAGCGCCACCGCCGGCGTCGCTACCCGCCGGCGCCGCCAGGACGCCTTCTAGAAGCCCCGAGCTGCGGAGTGCGGTGCGGACCTCGCCGAACACCTGCTGCGACGGCGCCACTGTCGCCCAGTACGCCGCCAGAAAGGCCGCCGCCGCCGCCGCCGCGGCCACGTACGCCGCCGCCGGCGGCACCAGCACCGCCGGGTGGCAGCCGAGCAGCGCTCGCAGCAGGCCGCCGCTGGGCGCGGCGGCGGCGCCGCCGCCAGGCAGCAGCGGCACCGCCAGGTTGCAGCGGGTCACGACGGCGGCGGCGACGGCGCGCAGCGCCGCCGGCCGCAGCCACACCAGCGCCTCCGCCGCCAGCGCGGCGGCGGCGCCGGGGTCCAGCATGGCCCGGCCGACAGTGGCATCGCCGCCGGCGACGGCGACGGCGTGCCGCACCAGCGCCGCCAGCAGCAGATGGGCCTCTGCCGCCGTCAGCTGCTGGACGGCCTCGGCCGCCGGCGCCGCCGGCGCTGGCGCCGCCGCCAGCGGCGGCGCCAGGAGGTGGACGACGCTGGCGAAGACGTGGTCTAGCGGCATCAGGGAAATGCCCTGGTGGGCACACGCCCGCCAGCAGCGGAGGGCCTCGAGGCGCAGCAGCGCGAGGCCTAGCGGCGGCGCCGATGCGCCGCCGCCGCCGCCGCCAGGGGTGCCGGTGGCCGACGGCGACGCCAGGAGGATGTAGGCCTGGACGTGCGTCAGCAGCCCTGGGGCCAAGCAGGAACGCAGCGCGGTTGCGAACAGTGGTGCGGCGTTGCGACGACTGCGGCTGTGGATGTGCTACCTGGACGGACGCGTACTGGGGCGTTGCTGCGCTGACGCTGTGGGCATGCAACAGTGTAGGTTGAGCGCTAACGAGCCCGGCACTGCTCACCGGCGGAATGCACGAGCTGCGCCGCGACGGCTGATGCGCAGCACAGCCGCCGCGCCAGCGCCAGCGCCGCCACCTGCACCGCGAGAGGTCCCACGCCGGCGGCGGCGGCGGCGGCGCCCGCTGCTGCCGCAGCATCCGCGCCGTCAGCTGACGGCGGCGCCATGGCGGCGAGCGCCGCCGCCGGGTCCAGTAGTGCCGCCACCGCCGCCAGCAGCCCCGGCTCGCGGGCCACCGCCAGCGCCGCCTCGGGGCCGGACCGCACCGCCGCCGCCAGCACCGCCAGCAGCGGCAGCAGCGCGCCCGGGGCGAGGCGAGAGGCCAGCAGGTACCTGAGGGCGTCAGTGCCAGGTGGCAAGGCAGCGTGGAGGGCGAAGCGGTTGTGTGTGCGGCGTCGACCGCCCACACGGGCTACCCATGGTCGGCCGCCCCCGCCCTGCCTCACCCTTGCCACATCCCGGCCTGGCCCCGCACCCGCAGCATCCCCTCCCCTCCCTCATCGCCTCTTCGCTCCCTCTGCAGCAGCCCCTCGGCCCGCGCTGCCTGGGAGCACCGCCCTGCCAGCCCCAAGCCAAGCGGACTCTAGCCCGCCAGCCCCCCATAACCCCGCACCTGGCCCGCTGCAGCAGCCCCATCTGCAGCGCCCCAGCCACGGGGTCCACCAGCGCCACATCCTCGGGCGGGTCGGGCCCCTCGTCGCCGGGCGCCCCGGACGGAGGCAGCCCCGACTGCGGCAGCTGCGGCTGCGCCGGCGGCGCCGCCTCCCAGGGCGCGGCGATGCCGGGGCGGGTGAGGTAGCCGGCGTGCGGCGCGGGCCAGCCGGTGGTGGTGGCGGTGGCGTCCGCTAGCTCGCCGGCCAGGGCCTCGGACTCGGAGGGGCCCAGCTGCGAGAGGGCCGCGGGAGGGGGTGGGATGAGGTGGCGCCACGCACGTGCACGGTTCCGGGTGTGTTCAAGTGTCAAGTGAAACCAAGTTGGGCCACCCACGCGTGCGCATGCAGGCAGCGGCAAGGCGCAAGGCTCCCCCTCCATGCGGGTTCGGAGTGGCGGCATGCCAGGCCGCCACTCCCGTGCCCGCCCCAGGGCGCAGCTAAGTGAGCGAGGTACGCTCAAGCGCCGCGCCCCCGGCACGGCCCATGCGGCGCTAGCTAGGCTCACCACGGCCGCCAGCGCCGCCGCCGCCGCCGCCGCCGCCGCGGGGCGGTCGTCGTCCAGCGCCAGCCGCAGGTGCGACACCAGGCCCAGCTCCGACACGAAGAACTGCCACACCTCCTGCCACGCCACAGAGCCGGGCGGCGCCCTGCGGCAGCGCGCGTGCAACGTTGAGGCGCAAGCGGCAGCCAGCAACACCAGGGCGCCGGCCTACACCGCAGCTAGCGAGCACGGCCCATGACTGGCCGAGGCGCCTGCGGGGCTTCAGACACCGCCACGTCTCGCCCGCTGCCTCACTTGTCGTGCAGGTGCTCGGGGATGGCCACCAGCCGCCGGGCCAGCGCGCCAGGCGACCACGCCGCCGCCGGCCCGCCGCCGCCACCGCCACCGGGAGCCGCCGGCGAGGGCGCCGCCAGCGCCAGCTCCTCGGCCCGCGGCTTGGCCATCGCCGCCAGCTCAGCGATGGCGCCCAGCCCCGCGCAGCGCTGCGACGCGACGGCGCTGCGGCACAGCGCCAGCAGCTCGCCCAGCGTGTAACCGGGCGGCGCGGAGCCCTCGTCGCGCCGCAGCTGGTCTCGCAGCAGCACCTGCGCAGGATTGGCAAGGTCACGGAGATGCGGGGCGTGGGCCACAGGGCGCAGGGCGCAGGGCGCAGGTTTGGCGCTGGATTGCAGCTGCCCCGGGCCGCGACACCAAGGGCCGCAGGCCGCGGCACGCACCTCCTCCTCCACAAACATCTCGCCGGGCCCCTGCACATCCACCACCCCGCAGCCGCCGCCCACGTCAAACCGCAGCCGCGCCACCAGCCGGGGGTCCGCCGGGCTGCCCCTGCTGGCCTCGCCACCGGCAGCTGCTGCCCCTGCGGAGCCGGCCGTAGTTGCGCCGGCGCTCCGTGCCTCCTGCTGGCGCTGCGCCGGCGCCAGAGCGCCAACGGGCAGGGAGCCGACGGAGCTGCCGGCGGCGGCGACGGCCGCCGAGACGCCGCCGCCGCCCTCCGTCAGCGCCCGCAGCGCCCCCTCCAGCAGCGCGTTGCCGTCCTCCTGCGTCGCGCAGCTGGCCGGCTCGCCACCGCCCAGCCCCCGGCCGCCGCCGACCCTGCCCCCCGACGCCGCCGCGGCGGCCAGGGCGGCGGCGCCACGCCCCCCGCCTGCGCCCCTGCCTCCTCCTCCGCTGCCCGCTGCTCCCGCTCCGCCAGTAGGCGCCGCCGGCTGCCTCGCCGGCTGCTGGCCGCCCTCCTGCGGCGCAGGCGCCTGCTGCTGCTGCTGCTGCTGCTTGGCCGCTCCCCGGCGGCGCAGGAACTCGAGCACCTGCGGGTTCATGCGCCCCGACAGCTCCTCCACCGCCTCTGCCACCTCGGCCGCAGACATGCGAGACACCGCCTCGCTGTTCTGGGCCCCAATCTTGGCCAATTCCTGCCCCTCCGCCTCCCCAGGAACTGCCACGCCAGCAGCCGCAGCTGGGGCCCCCCCGGCGGCAGGTGCGGCCGAGCGTGCCGCGCCGCGGGCCGGCGGCTGCGGGCCCCGCTCCCCGGCGGTGCTGGGCAGCACGGACCAGTCGGTGAGAGCGTCGGGCGTGAGCGGTGGCGCCGGGGCGGCGCCCTTTGGCTTGCGGCTCAACGCAAACTGCGGGTTGCAGGGCGCGGGCCGCCGAGGACGTGCGGACAGAACCAGACATGAGTTACGGAAGTGCGGCCAGAGCAGCTGTGTGGGGAGAGCCCGCAAAGCCGTGCGTAGGGTGACCGTGGCGTACTCGCCTTGCTCTGGCGGCGGTGCGTGGCCTCGGGGAAGGACGGCGCCACTGGTGCCGCGGGGTCGCCGAAGGGCTGCACCACGTCCCGTTCCACCACCGCCAGCTCACCGAGGCCCGGCAGCAGACCGCCACCGGCACGCGCCGAGGCCGGCGGCGCCGCTGCGGCGGCTGGCGGCGGTGGCGGCGGCGGCGGTACGGAGGGGCGCTCCACGATGTCCCCGAGCAGCCCCTCGATGGGTGCTGTGGGGTGCGGGGGCCGCCGAACACGCCGCCTCAAATAGCATTGACAGGACGGACGTGCGAGCAAGCGGGGCTAGCGGCAGGGATCAACCTTGCGTATGCGCATCCATCGCTGCAGGCCCAGCCAAGTGGCTGGCAACGTACCCAGAATGCTCCTCGGCTCCTCCTGCCGTGCCTCGTCCGACCCCTCGCCCTCGTCCTCGGCTGCCGCGCGCCCGCCGGCTGGCCTAGGCGCCCCGGCCGGTTGCTTCGACCCGGCCGCCGGCGGGCCTCCTGCCCCCGCCGCTGCAGCGCCGCTGGCACCGCCGCTGCTGCTGGTTCCGGCGCCGTTTGCCACCGCCGCCGCCGTCGCCCTCGCCGTCGCCGCTCCCGCGCCGCCCTGGCCTGCCGCCGGCGCTGCAGCGGCGCCGCTCCCGGGGTCCTTGCGGCCGATGCGGGTGACGCGGGCCGCGGGCCTCGCGTGCTGCGCCAGGAACTCATCCTGGGGTCGGCGTCGTTGCGAGCAGGGCGGCCCGTCAGGGCCACGGAGCGCGGACGGCAACGCCACGGTAAGCCCACGGTAACCCGCAGGTGTTGGCGATGCTGCCGCCTTGCGCTGGTGTGCCTGGGCGCTGTAGCCTGAGTGCGCATGGCTGCTACTTGAGCCTAGTCAACAGCTTGGGTGACAGCCAGCTCCCAACGATGCGCCAACGAGGCCATCGCAGCGCTGAGCAACATCGCCCGTGGGCCGCACTTGCCACCAGCTATGCGCGTGGCGGCAGCGGCACCGCCGTGCACTGCGTTGCGAGCCCCGCGCGCTGCGGCCGCTGCGGCCGGCCCACCTGCATCCGCAGCAGGTCCTCCTCGGTCTCCAGGTTCAGGTCCTCGTCGCCGCGGATGCGGACGGTCGGGCCGCCCAGGGCCGCGGCGGCCGCAGACGCCGCGGCCGCGGCGGCGGCGCGCGACGCTGCGGTGCTGCCTGCGGGCGTCGTGTCAGCGGTAGGGCAGCAGTAGGGCAGCAGTGGGGACGTACGCCACGTGGGGACCTACGCCACGTGGGGCGTTGCGGCCATTGGCAGAGCATGCTGTTGATGGATGTTGCCCTGGTGGGGAGCAGCCAGCGGTGCCGAGCAGAGCGCGCAGGCTGTGCTCACGGTTGGCCGACGGCGAGGGCCTCGTAGGGGCAGCGGAGCTGCTGGCTGTGCCGACCGAGGGACTAGCAGCAGAGGCCGCGGCCGTGGATTGTGGGGCTGGGGCAGGGCGCGCTGACGTGGCTGGGGCCCCTGCGGGGGCCCGTGCCACCCGGGTGACAGCGGCGGCGGGCCGCCGACAGGCCGCCATGAACTCCTCCTGCGCGGCACACCGTTGCGCGCGACATCAGCGCGAACAGCAATGGTAGCAATGCAGCGAGCGAGAGCGGCAGCCGTGGAACTGAGAGCGTTCAACGCGAGCTCTCGCCTGTTGTCGGAGCAGCTCATCCTCATCAGCGGCCGACAGCTCACGCCTACGGTCCCGCAGGCCACCCTCAAGCAGATCATCGAGGGGCTCCATGGGGCTGCCTCCAGCGGTCGCAGCGCTGGAGGCTGCCTATGCCGGTTCGGATGGCGCGAAAGGTGCCAAGCGTGCTTTGCTATTCAACGCAGTGTGCGATATAGGCGAGCTGTCAATTCGTGTATCAATCAATGAGAACGGCAAGGCTGGGCTACCGCTTCTGCTGTTCCCCCATGCAAGCCCAACGCGTCGCGTCGTGTGCATGAGCAGCGCTCGCTCGCTGCGCCCTCTGAAGCCACCCACACGTAGCTTCCAAAGACGTCGACGACAACTTGTCGTCTGTGCTTCCTCCTACGCCAGCATGCAGACTGCGCTGCGCCAGAGCCTGGCACGCGGCGCCGCCCGGCCTGTGCGTCCAGTTCGTAGGATGGCGTGCCAAGCCTCCACACGGCCAAGTAAGCACTGGGCGTCGCGCGACCGCGCGCAAGGATATGCCAGCAATCTCTTACCCATCCTCCTGCGCTGCGCGCAGTTCCCCGCGCCAACGACCAGCAGAAGCTGGACCTGCTGAAGAAGGTTGAGTGCTTCATCTTCGACTGCGACGGTGAGCGCTCCCACCACCGACTAGCCACGCGTGCCGTGCCCAGCCTCTTTATCCCCATCCCCGGTTCCCCCGCAGGCGTCATCTGGCTGGGCGACAGCGTTATCGATGGCGTGCCGGAGACTCTGGACATGCTGCGCGCCATGGTGCGTCGCGGGCCGCGATGTGGGTCTTGGCGGGGCACTCCAGACATCCCGATGCCTGACGGCCCCTGTGGCTCGCCCCTCCCCCCGACATCCTGCCAACGCCCCACACAAAAATCCACGCCCACCCCGCACGGTCCTCTACCAGTACACGCGCCCCCGCTGCCGAGAGCCACGCTCCAACTACCATGCTGCCTCCCGCTTCCAACCCACACAGGGCAAGAAGGTGTTCTTCGTGACCAACAACAGCACCAAGTCGCGCGCCGGCTACATGTCCAAGTTCCTGTCGCTGGGCCTGGACGTCAAGGCGGTGAGCTGCGGGGGGCCAGAAAGCAATCCAGCATCTGGGTATGGGCAAAAGGTGCACGGGGCGCAGGCCCAGGACGGCGGAGCATATGGTGGTGGTCTGCATGGTCTCGAGCGCACCGGCGTGCTGGCAGTCTGGTGGCGCAGGAAGGAGCTGGGGCTTGGCAGCTCCAAACCCATTGAGTGGGCTTACAGCGGTGGAGGCGTGGGCGCGAGCTTGTGCTGAGCTGGCAGCAGCAGGAGCTGGCGGCTGCAAGCAGCGGCTGCAGCGACATATGGCGGCGGCGGGTGCCTTCGCCAACGCCAGCCAAACCCGGACGAAGCGTGTGGCAGAGAGCGGGCGGCAGTGGACGGCGCCGCAAGCAGCGCATGGCAGCTACCTGCCAAGAGCCCGGTAGCCCAGCTGGAGTGCGGATCACCAGCGGCAGTAGCAGGGGTCGCCATGCTGGCTGCTGGCCAGGAGCCAGCAGCCGGGCGCGCGGCCTGAGGCGGCCGCAGGAGCTAGCTTCCTCAGCCGCGCTGGAGTACCGGAAGCATGAATTGGCGCCGGGGCGGAGCTGGCGGCAGCTGACGGAGCCGAGGCGCAGGCTGCGGAGCAGGGTGGCAGCGGCGGCGAGGGCGGCGGCGGCGCTGGCGGCTGGCCAGCAGTGGCACAGCCGCCATGCGGGGGTGTCGCCTGCGGCCAGCCGTGCCGCCAGTGACCTTGCATATATGGGATCAAAGCAGCTCACGGCATAACAGTGCCGCAGCCGTCCATGCTCCCGCCACGTCAGTCCAATCATTGTCGCGGCGCGCCCCAGATGCCAGCTGGCCCCTCCCGGGACCTCGCCACACGCGCCACGCAGCGCTGCTGCCGTCGCTGTCCGTCACGGCCGCCTCCCCCGTCCCCCTCTCCCCCTTCCTCCGTGCAGGAGGAGATCTACTCGTCCTCGTACGCCGCGGCTGCCTACCTGGAGTCCATTAACTTCAAGAAGAAGGTGCGCTGCTGCAGGGGAGGGATGGCCCAGGATCGCAGGACTCACGAGGCTAGTCTCCTGCCCTCGGCGCTATCTCTTGTGGGCATGGCAGCCGGACCCTGCAGCAGGGCATCACTGTCCCGACCCGCCTTCCTATCCATCCCTCCGCTGGTGGCCCCTGCCGCCCCCGAAACATAGCTAACCCTGCTGCCTCATGGACGCACCAAACCCGTCCCAACACCCATCTCTCCCCACCACTGCTCATCAGGTGTACGTGATCGGCGAGACGGGCATCCTGGAGGAGCTGGACCTCAAGGGCATCCGCCACATCGGCGGCCCGGGCGACGCCGACAAGCGCGTCACGCTCAAGAGCGGCGAGTTCATGGAGCACGACCACGACGTGAGATACGGAGGGGGGTTTGGCGGGGGAGGCAATAGGGTGTGGGCGCATTGGGAGCGGAACTATGGGTGTGGGCCCGACGACCGCAGGACCATGAGAGGTCGGAGCGTAAGGGGGCCCTTGGGGTGCATGGAGCACGGCGAGCACGAGGAGCACGACCGCCTCCGCCTCTGCCTACCCTCGCCCTCCCCTTTCCCCCCCAAGGTGGGCGCTGTGGTGGTTGGCTTCGACCGCTACGTCAACTACTACAAGATCCAGTACGCTACGCTGTGCATCCGCGAGAACCCCGGCTGCATGTTCATCGCCACCAACCGCGACGCCGTGACGCACCTCACCGACGCACAGGAGTGGGCCGGTGAGCGAGGACCCACCGGCACCTCGCACCACCACCCGCACGCTCGCACGCTGAACGCCACTCGATCACCACTCCCACCGCTCGCCGCTTCGACGGCTGTCCCTCGCCTCTCCAACCACCAACCGCCAACCACCAACCGCCCACCTCCGGCGCCCAGGCAACGGCTCCATGGTGGGCGCCATCGTGGGCTCCACCAAGCGCGAGCCCACGGTGGTGGGCAAGCCCTCGGGCTTTATGCTGGACAACATCAGCAAGAGCCTGGGGCTGCGGCCCGACCAGATCGCCATGGTGGGCGACCGCCTGGACACCGATATCATGTTCGGCAAGAACGGCGGCCTCACCACGGCGCTGGTGCTGTCGGGTGGGTGCCTATTGAGTACTGCGGCGGGCCCAGAGGGCTCAGGGCGGCGGCAGCTGGCCGCGCCTGGCGTCGTCGTCTCCGGGTTGCCCGGCTGTCCTCCTTCCACGCCTCTCGCACACCTCGTGTAGCCATGCTCCCTGCCCTTGTGCCTCGCCCGTTCACCGCACAGGCGTGACCACGGAGGCGGTGCTCAACGCGCCCGACAACAAGGTGGTGCCCGACTACGTGCTGCCCAACCTGCCCGACCTGCTGACGGTCAAGGAGAAGGCGCTGGTGTCCGCGTGAGCAGCGGGGCGCGAGCCGGGGTGCGAGGCAGGGGCTGGGGCGCTAGGTAGCTAGCAGCAGGCGCGGCCGCATGCATGGGGGGCCGCGCGTCGTGGCGCTGCCGCGATGTTTGCATTGTGGCGTTGGCGTGACCAGGGCCTAGGCAGTTGGGGGAAGCGGCATGGGCCGCAGGCGGCGTTGCGCCTCGGGGCCTGGGACTGCATGGGGAGCGGGACGGGAGTTTGGCAGAGGTTGGCATCGGACACTGTGACTTGGGTTCCTGGGTATGCTCGGACGGGGCCGTGCTGCCGACTGGGGGCCGGCCACCATGCAACCAACGATGCAACCAAACATGACTCGAACACGCGCGCCGCACTAACGCCGCCTTCGGTCCTCGCTCCTCGTCGCCGGCCCGCCGCAGCTCCGCGCCCCAGAAGTCCGGCAGCTCCGGCCGCTCCAGCCTGCCCTCGAACTGGAAGCGCGAGCTGGAGAGCCTGCGCGGCTCCAGCGGCTCCTCCTCCAGCAGCGCCGCCTTCACCACCCCCACCCGCTCCAGCGGCCCCTCCTCATCGGGCAGCGCTTCCTACGGCGCCCTCCCCCGCTCCAGCTCCGCTTCCTGGCGCGACGGCCCCTCCTCCTCCTCCTCCTCGGGCGCCTCGTACGCCACCCTGCCCCGCTCCAGCTCCGCCTCCTGGCGCGACGGCCCCTCGTCCTCCTCCGGGGGCGCCTCCGCGCTGTCCTCCTCGCGCCCCAGCTCCTCCCGCAGGAAGGGCGTGACGCCCAACCGCTCCAGCCTGCCCTCCAACTGGAAGGAGGAGCTGGACACGCTGCGCACCGGCGCCAGCCCCCGCAGCTCCTCGCCCGTGGGCTCCTCGCGCCCCAGCTCGGCGCGCCGGAAGGGCACCAGCCCCAACCGCTCCAGCCTGCCCTCCAACTGGAAGCAGGAGCTGGACAACCTCCGCGTGGCCAGCGGCAGCGGCGCGTCGGCGGCCCGCAGCGCCTCGCCGCGCAGCGCCTCGCCCATGGCGCCCGCGCGCTCGAGCTCGTGGCGCGAGGCGCCCGCCTCGGCGGAGCGCTCCTCGTCGGGCAGCACCAACCCCTGGACGGGCAAGGCCAAGGTGGAGATCAAGCGCACCGCGCTGCCCGCGGACTGGCGCAAGAACCTGTGAGGGGGGTGAGGTGGGGCGCAAGAGCCTGTGAGGGTGAGGCGGCTGAGGAGGGGCGCACATGTCTGTAGACTGTGCGCTGCCCGCGGACGTGCGCGGGAGCCCTAGTGGGCGAAGACCGGAGGGCTGTAGGCGTGGATGCCGTGCGGGCTGGGTGGCGTTGAGGCTGCGCTGCGATGGGGCGGGGGCATGGAGTCACCCGGAGGGGCAGACGTGGTGTTGTGGGGTATCATGTTGAGCAGAGCTCCCTTGGTAAGGGGGCCGGTGTGTCGTGTGGCTGCGGTTGTTCACAGGGGGTCTCCCCTGGTTGTTCAGCAGCGGCAGCGGCAGCGGCGGCAGCGGCGAACACGACGCGGCGGCGCTCGGGCGGACATGTGCGGCGCTCTGAGATGAAGCGCGGATGCGCATGCAGGTTGCCGCTCATGGTGCATGTGTGCGGGATGATGGCAGGAGGAGGCGGGTGCGAACGTGCGGTGTGGGTGTGCGACCAGGAGCAAGGATGAAAGGTATGCGTGTGGAATTGGCCCGATAGTTGGGGAAGCTGCCCCGCTGCGCTCTGCAAGCTCCGACAGGGCCCGGCAGGAGAGCGGGGGTTGGGTGGGTGCTGTGCGGGGGCCGGGGGTGTCGAGGAGCCGAGCTGGCGGTTTCCAGGGGGTGCGGCGGCCGCTGCTGGCATGAAACCCTGGCACGTGCGCCCCGTCACCGACAGCGTCTCAAGCGATGTAAGGCTATTGATTCAGCCCAGGCCTCCTGATTCAGGCTTGACGCGCTGACCTGGCACACGGGCCGCAGCTTCGCCAGGACAAACTTCGCCAGAGCCTTTTAGATTGTGATTGCATCTGACCTTCAGGCCGCCGGCTGAGCTGCCGCTACGCTCAAGGGGGCCAAGCACCAAGGGCCGCGCCGTGCCGTGCCGCGCTACAATCTGAGCGCGTCAGCGCATTAGTGCGTGACCCAGGTCCCCGCAGAAGAAGAACAACTTCGTCTTGAAGCACCAGGGGGTACACTGCAGAATGCCCTCGCGATCCACGGGTCACGTCAGGCAGCATACCGGGCCCAGGCCAGCATCACCTGCGGCCATCCTGCTCCGCCAGCTCAGCCCGAGCGCAACGTGCATGCGCGTGGGCGACATCACCCGCCCCGGCCGACCCGCACCGCTAACGCCCATGCCGGGCAAGGGTGCCCGCCTCCTGCCCCCAACCCAGCCACACGGCATGTTGGCCGCTGAGCTCTGATCGCATGCGGGCGTCCTGGCGCTTTCCCGGCGACCTTCCTGCGACAGCGCAGCCCCTGCCGCGTGTCCGGCGCTCGTCGGCCACGCACGGTGACCGTCGCACTGCGCAGCTTGCCCCAAGTGCAGACCGTCGGCCCCACTTGGATACGGTCATCGGCTAGCCAACAGCAAGTACGCAACGTGGCGCAGGTCACTACAGCACGCCGGCCCCAGTTGGACGCTGGCATACCCCTACACACCTTCCCTACAATCGATGCCGTCTGCCCCCACAGCCTGCCCTGCTGTCCAGCCCTACTACAGCCTACCCGCCACCAGCCACCTTGCCACATGTTGCGTAGCCCATGACCTGCTCGCAACCATCCCATAGAGCTCCCCTACCGCCTCCAGCCGCCCCTCGCGGCGCTCACCCTCACCCGCTCAATCGCCCTGCGCGCGCGGTGGTGGTCCGGTCCGGTGGTCCGGTCCAGCGTGGCCGGCCCCGTGTGCGATTGCCCTGCGCCGTCCGTGGCCGCGACGCCACTTCACGCTGCCATGGCACCATGCTTGAGAGACGGCGAGTCGAGCACCCTCTGCAGCGCTGCTTGACGCGCTTGCCGCACCCAGACAACAACCGCACTGTGCCGTGCGCAGCTGTCCTCCCGGAAAGGGATGGGCAGCCCCTGCAATGAAATGTGCTTGACACCGACGACTCTGCTGCCTGCTCGCCTTCCTTTCAAGCCGCCATGCCGCCGCGCCTGGCGCTCACGCCCGCTTCTGCGACGGCGGCAGCCTGTTCTCCTGCTTCCAGGGGTCGTGCCCGACCTCCTTCATAACCGCCCGCATCTCCATCTCGCCCGCCTTCTGCTCTATGAGGCGCGCCACGTCCTCCACGCTCATCTCCGCCGTGGCCACGCGGCGCGTGTCGCTGTCGGCAAAGGTGAGGTCGACGAAGGCGCGCCCATGCACGCCACCCTCCTCGACCTGCTCGGCATAGCGGAATCAGCAGGAGGGGCGGGAGCCTGACATGAGGCAAGCAGTCAGCAGCGTTGCTATGTTGCGCCTGATTAGCGAGCTCCTGGCGCCCGCCGTTGCGGTGGGCTCTGGAGTGGCATACCCGCTGCGTGCAGCTGCGCACCCCTGCCCCGAGTTTGCGCCAGCCCATGTTCAGTCGCCAACCCCCGCGCCCCGCACCGCACACACGTACCTTGTACTCAACCACGCACGCCCCGTTGGAGCGCTTGGCTTGCGGGCTGCTTACGCGCTGCAGGAGCTCTCGTGCACTGCCCGCCCTAGGATCGCCGGGCGTGAAGGACACGAAGACTCGCTTTAGGTGCTTGAGCATAGTGTTTGCATAAGCGGCACGGAATACGTCGTGGAGGCTCGCTTGATGGGAGGATGCAGTCGGCTAAAGCAGCAAGTGAGCCAGCGGTAAGTACTGCAGCGAGTTAAGGTGACAGCCGTGTATATAGCGCGCCTGGAGGGATGTCTTTCTGCAAACAAGCTTCTTTCCCAGCGATGCACGGACAGCTCAGTCACCGAGCATGCGAGCAAGCTGCCCCAGCTCCATACGCCGAGCCGACAACAAACGCGTTTTTTTACTTGACCGCTGCAAAACCTTCACGGAGCTGACCCAACACAACGACTTTGCCACACATGGCTGCAGCGCTTCGTCGTGCTGTTGGGGTTCGCGCCCCGGCAGCGCCCTTCACATCGTTTACATCAAAGTAGCGGCGCGAGGATATCTTCCTGCGTTGTGCGGGAGTCCGGTCAACAAGAGCAGGGTCAGCGCCACGCCATGGACGGACCACACCCGCAATCCGCGCTTGACGCAGGCGCAGTTCGTGTTGCCGTGAGGTCGGTCACGAGCGATGCGGACGCTTGGCGGGGTACGCAGCTCTGGGTGAAGGGATGTCCCCACGAACCCGAGCGCGACAGCCCGCCGCGGACACGGACACAGCCAGTCCATCTGCCTCACCACTGCCCAGCCGCGCTGCCCACGCAGGGTCAGACCACTGCTGACGAAAGAGCTATTGCAGGGCAGCCGGCCATGTATCACAGCTGACGGCCCCTGCGTCACGGTCGGCCGCGACCGGCGCTTCACGTTTGACCACGCCTTTGGTCCCGGCTCCAAGCAGGTGCACCTGCCAGCTGCCTTTATCACCCGGGGCTCCCCTGTCACCCGGGGCTTCCAAACTGCCTCACAGCCGTCCGATACTAAGGCAGCCCCTGCCACGGATGTCGCCTGCTGGCCGACGCTGCATTTCCTGGCCGCTGCCGCTATCGCTCCACCAACAGGACGATGTCTACGAAGAGGTCGTGGCCCCATTGGTGGAGTGCTGCTTCGATGGCTTTAACGTCACGGTCCTGGCTTACGGCCAGACCGGGAGCGGCAAGACCTTCACCATGGGCACCGGCGAGTGCGGCCATGAGGAGCAGCTCGGCATCGCGCCGCGAGTCATCCGGTGCGGCCTGCCGCGCCGTCTCGGCTCCACGTGCTCCCTTCCCCTTGGTGTCCGCGAGGGCATCCTAGCGCGTAGCGCCATCGGAGCCTCCAATGCTCGAATGCGCCACGCTGTTGCCTGTTGTGGCCCCCAGGCAAGTATTCCAGGCCATCGAGGCGAGGCGCGGCCAGGCCACGTTCTACGTCCGTGCGCAGTTCCTGGAGATCTACAATGAGGACATCAAGAACCTGCTGGCGCCGCCGCAGGAGACCGCCACCAAGGTAAGCAGCGGCCTGCTAGCGCGCTGGTGCTCTGCGCACAGGAGAATGTCAGGCAGCTTGGGATGTGGGCAGGACCGGGGCCCTGCCGGTGGCAGCGACGAGCAGAGTATGCGGCGCCTACTTGAGTGCACGCCATGCTGTGTCATGTGCGCAGTGGATCACGCGCGAGCCGGCAAGCAGCCAGGGCAGCGCCGGCATTAGCGGCATCACGCTGCGTGACGGTGGCGACGGCATCATCACCGTCATCGGTGCCAGCGAGGAGCCCGCGGAGGCGGTTGAGGACCTGGAGGACCTGCTGGAGCGGGGCATGGCGGCGAGGTGGGCTAGGACGGCTCGAGGGGCCCACGGCTGCCTTCAGGGCGAAGCATCCCGCTGGGATTGAAAGCGGCGTAAATTGCAATGTGGTCACGAGCTTGTTGTGTTGTGCATCAGCACGACCCTTGCGCGGCCTGTTGTGTTGGCCGCCGCAGGGCTACCAGCGCGACCGTGGTGAACGAGCAGTCGTCGCGCTCGCACGCCATCCTGACAATCATCATTGAGCAGCACCTGCTGCCGGGCCTGGGCGGTCCGCTGGACAGCGCCGGCAGCGAGGGCCGCGGCGGCAGCGTCGGCGGGGCCAGTGCCAGCGGCAGCTCGGGCGGCGTGGCGGGCGAGGTCCGCACCGCCAAGCTGCACCTGGTGGTGGGTGGGGGGAGGGGGGATGATGCTGCGGCAGCCGAGCAGTGCGGGTCAAGGTGCCAGCCTAGCCGCCACGTGTTGGCATGGCCTCGCACCTGCACATAAGTTCTCACACGTCTCAGAGGCGGTGTCTGGCCTGCGTGTGACGGCCCTGGCAGGACCTGGCGGGCAGCGAGCGCACCAAGCAGCTGCGGTCATCGTTCCAGGGCGCCCGCTTCCGGGAGACCGTCAACATCAACGCGGTACGTCGTGGGCCGGTTCGAGGGCCACGCCAGTACTTGTTCTGAGGGGGTAGCGGAGGGCAGAGAAAGCAGAGTTCGTGTTGAGCCACAGAGCCTGCCGTGCTGCACTTATGCTGACAAGTCTGTGGCCGCTCTTGACGTGCCGCATAGGGTCTGCTTGCGCTGGGCAACGTCATTAGCGCGCTTGGTGACGAGCGCCGCCGCGGCAGCCACGTGCCCTACCGCGAGTCCAAGGTGCGCCCGCGCCCCGCTCCCGCTCCCTATCCCGCCCCCAGGCCCCTGTCAATTGCTGCGCATTCCTGCTGGCGATCACACACCACTCCAAGCTTCCGCCTGGTCTTCCCGCCGGCCCCCGCAGCTGACCCGGCTGCTGCAGGACTCTCTGGGCGGCAACAGCCGCACCGCCATGATTGCCTGCGTCAGTCCCGCGGATGACGTGTTGGAGGAGACCCTCAACACGCTCAAGTACGCCAACCGCGCCCGCAACATCCGTAACAAGCCCGTGGTAAACAGGTGCGCGGAGGCAATCTGTGGCTCTGACTGGTGGGCATTGTGGTGTTGGACCGCTGGCATCCGTCTGCCTGCAGCGCCGTGTGCTTGTGGCGGGACGGACAGCTGACGCTTGCCTGGCCGCGCAGGACGCTACCCGCGTCGGCGCTGTCACCCCTGCGTGGCGCTGTGGCCGAGGTGCAGCTGCAGGTACGTCCGTACCGGTATCTCCGGCGCAACGTCTGAGCCTCCGCCCTAGCTGCTACCTGCCTTTGGCCAACTCTGCCTCTGCCCCTTGTCTATGCCACCATCTACCCCACAGCTGCTGCAGCAGCTGGCCTCCCAGCTGCTGCCGCTGCTGCAGCCCGACTGCCGCCTGGCCCGCGAGCTGCCGCTGGGCGAGCTGCTTGCCCTGGACGCAGCGGACCTCGCGGCCTGCTTGGACGTGCTGTTGCGGGTCAAGCAGTCCCTGGCGGTCGCCTCGGCGGCGGGCGAGCTGGGCGGCAGCGGAGCGGCAGGCGCCGGCAGTCGGGCGGGCAGCCTGGCGGCCAGCGTTGGTGAGGCCTGGGCTCCCAAACAAGAGGCTTGCGCCGCACCATGTGCACACGCCATGTGGGTCGCATGTGGCTATGGGGCTCGTTGGCCGTGTCATCTGTGCCATACGTCCTGCCCCCAGACCTGGGTGCCGGCGCCGGCCGCGTGGCACCGCTGGTGGCGGGCTGTAGCCGGGCCATCGCCGGCATCCTGCAGGGCCTGGCGGAGATGGAGGCGCAGGGGCACGTCAACTCCGAGGCCAGGTGCGGGCAAGGCGCGCGCCTGGCCGGGCTCATGTTGCCCAGGGGGCCACCTCTTCTTTCGTACGATACAGTGCATGGTCTGGTGTGAACCCTTTACTGAACTGCCCTGTACTGTGTGCTGCACCTACTCAGGGAGCACATTCTGCGCTCCCTGGACGCATCCACGCTGGATCTCCTGCCAGCGGTGCGCGGCATCGGGCCACGCAGCAGCCTGGCCGCCAGCATCGACACAGGCCGCGGCGGGGGCCCGCACTCTCTGGCGACGGCACTCGAGGCAGCGGCCTGCGAGATGGCTGCTGAGGCGGAACACGTCTCGCCCAGAGCTGCTGGCAGCGGCACAACGGAGCGCGAGCGGCAGCTTGAGGAACGCGTCAGGTGGGCCCCTCGGCGACGCAGCGTTGTGCATAGTCGGTATAAGCAGGGTGCATGTGTAACTGGGGCGGCGTGTTGCGCCCACGTCTTAGGACGCTGGAGTCCGAGCTGGCGGCGTGCCGGGTGGAGCTGCAGGAGACCAAGGAGGATCTTGACCGCGACGAGATCATCTTTGCCGACAAGATGAAGGAGCTGCAGGTGGGCGGAGGTTGAGGGCCGCATGGACAGGGTGATAATACGAGCCAGGCATCTCAACCGCTGCGCCGCCTTTGACTGCCCCGCCCTGCCCGGCTACAGGAAGCCCGCGAGGCCAAGCAGCAGTCGCAGCAGGCGCTGCAGCAGGCCGAGGAGCGACACGCTAAGGAGGTGAGGCGGGTGCCTTGCCCCCGCCTGTCGCACAGAAACACGGAGCCCCCGTCCAGCCACGGCGCTGACATTGGCTCCTGCGCGCCCAACCACAGATGGAAGCCCTGCGGAGGCAGGTTACCACCCTCAAATCTGTGGCTCTAGCCGCCAGCCGCGCCAACAGCCGTGCCGGCAGCGCCACCGGCCGCGGCCCAGCTGCGCTCCGCCGCCCCGGCAGCACCACCGGCAGCGGCTCCGGCTCCCGGCGCACCAGTGCCGACGGCTCCGCAGCCGACGGCGACGGAGCCGGTGACGGCGGGCGGCCCCGCGAGGAGGACGAGGTCATCTACGACGAGGAGCTGATGTCGTACATCAGTGAAACCGACTACGCGGAGCAGCACCGGCGGGAGGTGCTGGAGAGCGACGCAGCGCTGCGAGAGGAGCTGGCGGGGGTGCTCAGGGACAAGGTAGGCGCCCACAGCACACAGCTTGGGTTTGAGCTTTTAATACGTCGCGAGGTATCAGGTCTGCGTCCTATTGGCAAGGGTCTAATTGCGCTTGGCTGTCGCTGCCTTCCTTGTACAAGGCGGCTGCTGAGGCCGACCGCGCGGCGGTGGAGCGCGCGGCGCTGGCGCAGCGCAGCAGCTTCGACGCGGCGCGCGCCGCCCTGGAGCAGCAGCTGGGTGAGCTGTCCGCCAGCATCACGCGGCAGCAGGAGCAGCTGGAGGCGGCGCAGGCGGCGGAGCGCGAGGCGCGCGAGCTAGCCACACTGTGGCAGGTAAGCTGGCGCGAGCGTTGTTGGCATTTGCCATGTATCTTGCGAGTTCGCTGGGCTGGGTCGATAGCAGTTTTGATGGCGGTGTGCGCATGATGTGGCAACGCAGGAGCGCGCCGAGGAGCTGGAGTCGGCCATCTCCCAGCGCGAGTCGGGGCTGGCGCAGCTGCGCGCCGAGCTGGCGGAGGTGGAAGGCAGCGCGGCGCGCAGTGCGGAGGAGCGCGCGGCGCTGCGGCAGCAGTACGAGCAGCGCATCGCCGCGGTGGTGGCCCAGGTGCGTGTCGTGCTCCTGATCCGGCCCATGCGCTAGCTGATTCGTAGGTAGCAAGGCTCACTGGCAAGGCGCAATAAGAAGCTGCGGGTTGAGCACATGACCCCCGTCTCGGTCCGCAGGTGAGCTCCCTGCAGCGCCAGCTGCAGCAGCACGAGGCCAACGGCGCGGCCGCCACCTCAGAGCGCCGTGAGCGCCAGCAGCAGGCCGAGCGCTCGGCGGCGCTGGAGGGGGAGCTTTCACGCCTGCGCGCGCAGCAGGTAGGGCACCGGCAAACATCATGCGCTGCCCATCAGGCTGTGCCTCGTCTGAGGGGCACCATGCATCCTCAGCGGCGCTCACAGCTGGGCACCAGCGAGCTTCAGTACCGGTAGTATGCGTTGCCCATCAGGCGCGTGCGTGCACCGCCATACGAGTGTATGTCGCCCTGGTAAGCTGAGCACCAACGCCTACATTTGCCGGATCCACCGCGACCCCCAGGCGGACCTGCGCAAGCAGCTGTCCGAGCGCGTTGCCCGGCACGAGCGCGACGCCGCCGCCCGCCTGCGCGAGCTGGCGGCGCTGCGCAAGGCGGCCGCCGCCGCGCGCACCCGCATGGCCGCCCTGGAGCAGGAGAACAAGGCGCAGCGGGCGCTGCTGAGGGAGAAGGTGGCCGAGGTGGCGGCCGCGCAGCAGAAGCTGCGCGAATCGGCTCAGCAGCGGCCAGCCGGGACACGGTTCGGCAGCCCCGGCCGGCGGGAGTACAGCGGCAGCATCCGCTCGTCGCATGCCAGCAGCGAGGCAGCGGTCGCTGAGCCTGGCAGGAGGTATCCTGCCTCACCCCACCCGGCCCGGCCTCCCGTGGCGCCGGCTCCGCCGCCGCAGCAGCAGCAGCCTCAGCAGGAGCTGGCAGTGGCCTCGGAGGACGAGGCGCGCCGTGACCGGAATGCGCCCGACCCAGACACGCCGCTGACAGCTGAGCAGGAGCAGGAAGCGCATAGCTGGGCGGATGAGCTGCTGGAGGTGGTCACCGAGGTCGCGGCGGTGGAGGCGCGCACTGCGCTGCTGGTGGGCCGGCAGCGGGAGCTCCTGCTGCGGCGCGACGGGCTGATGCGCGAGCAGAGCGGCCTGGGGCTGCGCACGCGCCGGCGCGCCGAGCAGCTGGCGGCCGCGGTGGCGCAGTGTGACACGGAGCTGGCGGAGCTCGTCGGCCGCATCCCCTCGCCGCGCTACGACACGCCGCCGGCGTCGACGCAGAGCACGCCGCGCGGCACAGCCGCCGGCGCGGAGGACGCTGCGGCGGCGGACCGCGAGCGGGAGCGGGAACGGGAGCGCGCCCGGGCGGCCAAGGGCGTTGGCTTTGGCGGCAGCCGCGCGCTGCTGAGCGACGAGTGGGTGGCTCTGCAGCAGCGCATTGCTGACGTCAGCCACGACAAGGCCAAGCTGGAGGAGCGGCTGCGGAGCGGGCGGCTGCTGGATGAGGCGGAGCAGCAGGTGGGCGGCGGCGGTGGAGAAAGCGCACTCTGCAAACTTCTCGACTCGGTACCAGAGCCGCTTGACATAATGCGGTGTGCGTGTATCCATCCGGCATGTGTGCCGTACAGGTCGCGGACTCGCTGGACGACCAGCTGGACGACCTGGAGACGCAGCTGTCGTACATCAGCGGCGAGCTTGCGGACCGCCGGATCGCGCTGGATCAGCTGCGGCGCCGGCGGCAGGCCCTGCAGCAGCATGCCAGCAGCGTGCCGGCCGCCGCGCTGCGGCTGGTCCTGGGAGCGGCCACGGACGCGTTGGGGCAGCATGCGTACCAGGTGCGGCAGACCTTGTGCTACACGTGTTCCAGAGCCTGCAGGGTTGAGGCGGCTGGGTGTGTCTTGCCGTGGGCATGTATCTGACCAAGAGTTTGCCATGCAGGCTCGGCAGCTGCAGACGGCACTGGCGGCGACCGAGGCAGGCGCGGCCCACCGGGAGGCGGCGCTGCAGGTGTGCAAGGCGTGTTGGCCGGAGCCCTGAACCCCGCTGCCAATCCTCAGCTAATACTAACGCCTTGGCCCGTCCCCGCTCTGCACCGTGCTCTCAGGTCCGCCTCCGCGAGTCGCTGGTCTCCCTGTCCGCCCACCTGGCGTCGATCGAGGTGAGCGCCCTCTGGAGCTCCGCTGCACGGGGCCAGCAGCCACGCAGTGCGTCGCTAGTGCCCGGTCCAGGCGTCGCTGCTGCCGCGACGCAATTCGATGCCCGCCTTGCTCTTCTTGTCGTCAACCTGCGGCCTCCGTCTCTGCCACCGCTCTGGCCCCCACACCCGCAGGCCAGCACCCCGGGCTCGTCCGCGTCCATAAGCTCCGTTGAGATGCGGAACTTGTTGGCCCTGTACCTAGATGGTAACGCGCCAAAAGCCACGGACCCGAGTGGCCAGGAGCAGCTGTGCGGGCCACAGCGGGCGGCTATGCCGGGCCCTGACGACGATGACGTAGTGGAGGAGCAGCGCGCTGGTTCCGTGCCGCACGAGGCAGAGGAGCGGCGAGGAGCGGAGCGCCCCGAGTCAGCTCGTGCCGAGGAGGCTGCCGCCGAGGACTTGGGCGTCAGTCTTAGCCTGCAGACCTTCATGGCCCGGCCGCTGCCGTCAGGGTCGCTTGGCACACCCAGGCCAGCGTCCTCAGGCCACGGCCCGGCTCCGGCTGGCAACGCCATGAGCAGCGTCGACTTTGCCCCAGCCAACGGCACCGGCAGCAGCCTACGGCGCTCTGCGGACCTACTCGCCCAGGCGCCGCAGCCCCGGCCCCAGCCGCCACTGGCGCCGGGGCAAGCCACGCCGCAGCGGCCAGCGGGCGCGCCAGCGCAGGCAGGTACACCCCAAACGGGCGGCATCCTGCGCCGCGCCAACAGCTCGGACTCAATCGGCAGCGGCGGCTCGGGCTCGGGCGTGGCCAAGCGCGTCACGTGGGGCCTGCCCGCGGGACCTGGCGCAGGACGGTCTATCCTTGACCGCCCGGCTGCCGCCGGCGGCTGGCAGGGCCAGGAGCGGCAGCAGCAGCAGCCAGCTGCCCCAGCAGGGCGGCCGGGTGGCGTCGCTACCGCCGAGCCTGGCAGTGGTCGCGACGGCACCGGCGCCAGCGGGCAGGTCATGGTGGCCCAGGGCGGCATCCTGTACCCTCCCTCGCAGCCGCAACAGCAGCAGCGCGCGATGCTGGCCGGCCGAGCCTCATCCGACAGTGCCGACGACATCGCCGTCCACGCCGACGCGCCGGGCATCGGCATTGGCGAGGCGTCCAAGACCAGCCTGTGCTCGCACAACCCCTGGCATGCGTCCAAACAGCAGCGGGGCTCGGGGGCTGGCGCGGGAGAAGACAACGACCTCATGGCGCCGCAGGACTCGGAGGTGTGGCTACTGTCTGCCGAGGGCTCAACGCTGAGCATTTTGGACCAGCCGCCACGGCAGCAGCCATCGCAGCAGCTGCAGCGACAGATGCAGCAGCCCACTTTCTCGCAGCAGCAGCTGGGGTCGCTGCAGCCACAGACGCAGCAACCCCTGCAGCCACAGTGGCAGCAGCACGGCGCGGAGGCAGACCAGGGTCGAGGGCGGCAATGGGGCAGCGGTCACGCCGAGGCACCACAGGAGCCCCAGCGGCAAGAGCTGCAGCCGTGGCAGCAGCAGCAGCCATACCAGCACCTCCAGCCCCCTGGTGCTGGCCGGGGCGCACCCCCGCAAGCCCACACCCGCGACGACCGTCCTACCAGTGACGACGACGAGGCGGAGCTGGAGGCGCAGGTGCAGCTGCTGGCGCAGGCGGCCCAGGCATCGGCCGTGCGGCAACAGCTCGCCGACGGCTGGCCGGGCCGGGGCCACACCGGCGCCGGGGGGCAAGCGGAGCGCCACGGCGGCTACACAGCCCCGCAGCGGCCATCCCTGCCCTCACACAGCGACCCTCGTTTGGACGCGGACCAGGGCCCTGACCTGCACATGAATGAGGATGAGGCCTTCCAGCCGCAGTCTGCAGCCGCAGCTGCGGCGCATCCACCGCAGGACAGGCGCTGGGTCGGTCAGCCGGGCCCCGGCCAATCGCCTGCCTGGCCCACGAACGGCGCCGCAACGGGCCCGCAACGGGCGCTGCGGGCGCCCGTGCGCAGCACCAGCCCCGAGCAGCACTATGGCCGACCGCAGCGCCTTGCGTCTGCGTCGGGTTCCGCGCAGCCGGCCGCAGCCGGCAGCGCGCTGTCAGAGGCGCTCCTGCCGTACAAGGCCCACCTCCGACGCGGCGTGGAGCCGCAGGCCCCGCAGCCCCGGCAGCAGCTGCAGCAGCAGCTGGGGCAGTGGCAAGGTGCGAGCGGGGGCCGCACGGGCACGCCCGACGGACGGCGGGCCGCTACGGCGGCCGGCGCGCCGCGTGCTGGCTTCGCCAGCCCGCAGCTGTCGCATAAGCAGCACGAGCAGGCGAGGCAGGCGCAGGCGCGCGCCGGCATCCCAGCGTCCTGGCTGGCGGCCGCGGCGGCGGTGGCGGGCGCTGCGGGGCCCGACGACGGAAGGCAGGAGGGCTGGGACCCGCGCGCCTCGTACGGCTCGAGCCAGGGCCAGCAGCAGCAGCAGCTCCCCTGGGCGCGGCCACAGCAGCCGGGTGTGGGCTCGGCGCTGCGTGCCAGCGGCGGCTCGGCGGCGGGTGTGGGCCGGGTCCTGGACATGGATGAGCGCCAGGCGGCGGCGCTGCGGGCGGCGCGGCAGCGCGGCTTCCTGCCGTGAGCGGGCGTGGCTGAGGCGTCGAGCGCTAGCTACCTGCGCGCGCTCGTTGGCTTGGTGCGTTTAACATTGTCTCCACTGTTGTATGCTGTCCCTGCCATGCCGGGCCACCACGCGACTTCAGGGTGCACGCTGCCGGCCATGCTTTTGTCAGTCCCTGGGCGTCATACGCAGCACCCAAGACTACGCACCTGCCCTCCTGGAGAAGCCTCCCTCAGCCAAACCCGTAGCGCTACTGCAGCCACACCGCCCACGCATCGCTGGTCGTCTGCGCGACCATCACACTCAGCCCCGTCAGCTGCTCCAGTTGTTCCTTATCTCTCGGTGGTAGGCCTGTGCCAAGCAGTTGCCTGTGGCGGGGTCGTCAGCATGCGGCGCAGGCGTTCGGTAAATCACTGTGGTGACGAGCAGCTTATCAACCGTGATACTGCGTCACAACGCCCAGCGCAGGGTGCAGCGCGGCACAACGCGCTGCCGCCTTCTGCTCGGCGCGCGGCTCACTTTCGAAAGAAGCATGTCAAGGGAGCTATCGATGCGACGCAGCTCATCCTACGCCTCCGGGTTCATGGTGGCAGCACTTGATGCATGCGTGTAGCACCATTGCATGTGCTATCGCTGCATGGGACCCGTGTCCCTCTGCGTGCCGTACACCCGTGAAGGCCCGTGACCCGTGTTTGGGGCGACCAACTTGCTCAAAACCGGCGCCTGTTGCCGTTCATCCACGCCATCAACACATTGCCATGTCCGCCATTTCGTTGGTCAAAGCCACGGAGCAGCTGATAGAGGCCACGCTCAAGGAGAATGTAGCCGCCTCAACCGCGTCGTCCGTCGGCGCGCTGGCAGAGCTGCGCCACCTACACAGGGGACCTACTTGCCGGACGAAGCGGTGTGCAAGGACGACAGCGGCAAGTACACCAAGCAGGCCTTCCAGACGGCCCTGGTGGCCCACCTGCACAGCCTGACGGGCTACAAGCCCACCATTAAGCTGGACACGGATGGCAAGCGGCACTTTGTGGCCTTCACGCCATAATCAGCCGCCTGTGGTGGGCTGGAGCGCCAGGCTGATTGGTACTGTCGGCTTGTCGGACAATGTACGGCATGGCCGTGCCGAGTTGAATCCTGGCAGGTGGCGCGTGGGGCCCTCTTGTCAGGCCCCAGCCGTACGTAGCCGCGGGCGAGTAGCCAGCAGGGGCACCCGTGGTCGGCGAGCTCGCGTCGATGGGCTTTGGCGGTCGGAGGCGGCTACGTTGGGTTGCTTGGGGCCATGGGGGCCGCGGATCGCTGCGCCTGCGGGCTAGCCGGTGTCAACCCACGACTCTTCAACGGCCTCTTGTCTCCTTACTGTGACACACACGGAGCTTGCACGGCGTCAACCGCGCACCAGCCCGACGGCCGCACCTCACGCTCACACAGCGTTTCCGCTCGGCTCTCCACACCGCCAGCTCTCCAGGCCCGATCTGCCCATGGTCCTCACTGCCGCCCTGCAGCCCCACACACTCCGATGCCATAATTATCGTCAGCCCAAAAGCAGCAGCCAGCAGTGCCGGCTCATCCGCCCCTCCTCAACAGCCAGCTCACACATGCCACACATCATCCTGCTCACCGCCTCACACGCACGCACGCCCCCGCTACCACACCAAGCCTGCCCTGCTGCCCCCGCACACACCGCATGTGGGGTTCTGTTCTACTCAACACTGGGACACACCTTCCCACCGCGCACAGCGCACCCTCAGCGCCCAACCGCCGCCTCACAGGTCCGGCGGCAGTGCGTATGGGCTGAGCTCCCCGAGCTTGTCGCCGTGCTCGCCCAGCACCTGCGACATGGGGCCGGAATTTGGGGGTGGGGTTCGGGGTTCGGAGTCATAGTCGATCCCTGCCTACCACCATTGCTCGGCCACGCACTCCGCAGCTTCAACAGAAGCGGCCGGCGAACCCAACCAATAGGCACAGGATGGGCATCGCCCCCCACGCACACCGCACCCCCGCCGCCGTCGCTCACCTGCTGCAGCGCAAAGTCGTTGCGGAAGAGCAGCACGGGCCGGCCGTACAGGTCCTTCATAATGGTGGTGTTGAACAGCCGCCCCAGCCCCTCCAGCACGCCCCAGCCGCCCGTCACCCAACGAGCCACCGTGTAGTTCAGTGGGTCCAGCGTCGTGTCAACGCCGTACTCGTCCTGTTTGCGTCGTGTGGCAGCGTACGGCATGTCAGCTTGCGACCAGCTGGGGCTGAGCCGTGGGCCGTATGCGTACAAGATTGTGTGCGCGCGTACGTATGTGCCGTACCTTCATGCGGTACTGCACCACCTCGAACTGCAGCTGCCCAACCGCCGCCAGCACGGGGTCCGTGATGTACTCGTCCGTGTTGTACAGCACCTGTACGGCACCCTCGCCCAGCAGGCCTGCAGGGGGGCGGCGGGGTGTCACAGGAGCTTCCCGGATTGTGAGCATCTCGGTGCTCAGGGGCCGCATGGGCCGCACCTAGCTAGCAGCTGGCCCAGGCCGGGCTAGGCTTTGGCTGAGCAGGGTGACGTGCAGCACCCAAGGTGCCTCCTCATACCGGACGCAGGGACCACTTCTACGGCCCCCGCCGGGCTTAGCGGGCGCTGCTTGCAGCGCCCAAGCCCAGGCAACGACCCCGCTCACCCTCGACTCCCTTGAGGAAGGGCTTCTTTTGGTTGGGTGGGCAGCGCAGGTAGGCGAAGAGCTCGGGCGAGAAGGTGGGGATGGGCGGGAACGCCAGCGTGGGGCCCGTGATGAGCGTGTCGCCGATGGCAAAGGCGCCGGGGTTGGTCAACCCGATGACATCGCCTGCGAGGATCGCACGGGCCACAGCGGAGCGCGAAGGCGAGAAGCGCACCGGGGTTAGGGTAATGAGCACAGGACAAGGGAGGTGGGGCAGATTGTCGAAGCCTCGCATGCACAGCAGTGCAGCGTGCCGACCTAGGGGCCCCGGGCTTCCCCACCCACGCACGCAGCCTCACCCGCGAAGCCCTCCTGCACCGTTTGCCGCTCGTTGGCGAACATGCGCTGCGGCGCCGCCAGTGTCACCACGCGGCCGGTGCGCGCCACCTTGACCTTCATGCCTTTCTCGAACTTGCCTGTGGGGGCGTCAGTGCCGGAGGTGCAGCAATGGCGTGAGCCCCGGGGTGCCTGATACTCCCCATTGCAATCGGCAGCCCCAAGCCGGCTGCCGCGCGCAGGCCTGGCCCCCTGCGCAGGCCTGGACCCCTGACGTGAGCTGGCCTCACCCGAGACCACCCGCACGAAGGCCACCTTGTCCCGGTGCTTCGGGTCCATGTTGGCCTGAGGCAAGGGGGAGGAGGAGAGGAAAGGAGAGGGGAGGAATGGGAAGAGGCGGAAGGGCCGGATGGCTGAAAGTCAGGCATGCCATTGAGTAGCGTTGGCAGGGCGTCGGGCGGCGGTGGTCACTGGCGATAGCGGTTCTACGTGCCCAGTCCGCCCTGGCGCTTGAGCCAGGTTGTGTGCGCTCGAGCAGGTTGGAGCTGCGGGCGCGGGCCGGCGATCAGCCGCACCTGCAGCTTGAAGACGAGGCCAGTGAAGTTGGGCGAGGTGGGCGCCACGGTCACATTCTGCCGCGTCTTGGCCGGGCCTGAGGGCCGCGACAGCAACATGATGGGGCAGGCCGGGGAGCAAGCGAGGCTAAGGGAATCTTGGCCACAGCCTGGGCACCTATGGCGCGCAGCAGGTGCCAGCATGGCAGGGCCCGCACCGCCACATGCCCCTCGGCCGGCCCCACCTGGCTTGGCGGCCTGCTGCACGAAGGTCTGTGAGGACGAGGGAGACACGGCGGAGGGACGGGGAGGAGATTTGACACGTGCAGGTAGCAGGGCGCCTCCTGCGCAAGCCTCTTGGCGTGGCAGCATCGCCATCGCCCCAATAGCAGCCCGCACAGCGCGCCCACGAGCCGGCACCCATGTGCCCAAACAACGTATCCTGCCCCCACCTGCAGGAACAGCTCCACACCGAAGTTGTTCATGGCCGAGCCGAAGAACACCGGCGTCACCTGACGAGGCGGCAGCACAGGGGCGAGACCCGGTCAGCCTGTATGCTTGCGCCAGACCTGAAACCCCAACTTGCCTCGCCGTCACGGCCTTGCCCGCCATGATGAGGTGCGCTTGGGGCCGGAGCGTCCTGAGGCGCCCCTCAACCCGGACCCCCAACTACCACAACTACCACAACTACCACAACTACCACAACCGACACAACCGACACAACCAACACGACCGCCCGTGCCGCCCCACCTTGCCCCCCATGACGCCCTCCATGTCCAGCTCGTCACCCAGCACCTGGCGGGGCACACGGGGGGACGCAGAGGGGCAGAGTGACGCATGAAAGGACTTAAGGAGACGCAACGGCCCGCGCAGTGCCTCCTTGGCCAGCCAAACAACCCCGATCTCGGAGCCCCAACCTCCGGTACCCAAACCACATGACCATTCGCGCCCTTCCTCCGGCACCAGCCGCATGACTACCCCTCGTAGCGCCCACCTCGAGCAGCTCCACGTCCTCCATGAGCTGCTCCCACAGGTCCGCCTCGATGAGCTCCTGCAGCTCCGGGTCGCTCAGGTCGTACTCGGACTTGACCGCGCCCTTGGCCCGCCCCGTGGCGCCGCGCTTCTCGTACAGCACCACCTGCGGGCCGAGGGGGCGCGGGACGAGCGGAAAGCGCAGGAGGGAGTAGGCATGGCAGCGGTGGGCCACGGGTTGCGGGCGGGCCAAGTAGACGAAGGGGACGGGCCAAGTAGACGAGGGGACGGGCCAAGTAGACGAAGGGGACGGGCCACGTAGACGAAGGGGACGGGCCGAGTAGACGAGGGGACGGGCCAAGTAGACGAAGGGGACGGGCCACGTAGACGAAGGGGACGGGCCGAGTAGACGAAGGGGGCCAACACGGGCCTGCCATCCCTTGTTCCATAGCAGCACAGCACGCCCCTGTCGCCTCCGTCCGTCCTTCGCGCCGCACCTTCTTGGAAGGCCGGTGGTACACGCCCATGAAGCGGTCACCCGAGCCGATGGGCCAGTTGACGGGGTAGCTCTGGCGGGCAGGTGGTGACGGCAAGGAACGGCGGCGCAGGCGGAGGGTTATGGGGTTCAGGGGTCAAGCGCTGCGGCGGGCATCAGGGCTCTCGGGAAGCACCCGATGCCGACGAGCGCACATCGCAGGCACCCTGCTCTCTGATACGCCCACCCACCTGCAGCCCGAACTCCTTCTCCAGCTGCTCAATGATCTCGAAGCCATTGAGCGCCGGCCTGGCGGGATTGGAAAGGCAAACGCACGTAACGACCAGCGACATCCTTGCGTGTTGCGGCGCCCGAGCCTCAACCCCAACAGCTCCCATCCTGGCTGGCTTGCTGCAGCTGTCCCACGCCCACACATGCCCCTGCGCCCCTCCGCGCCCCTCCGCGCCCCCTCCCCCCGGCCCCCACCGGTCCATCTTGTTGACAAAGGTGAAGACCGGCAGCCCCCGCATGCGCGCCACGGCGAAAAGCTTGCGGGTCTGGGGCTCAATGCCCTTGGCCCCGTCCACCTGGTGGTAGGACGTGGGGAGGTATAAAGTGGGCAGAGGTGTGAAAGCAGTGACGAAGGTCCCGGTGCAGGCAACATCCCCAGCTCCCGCATGTGGGAAGGGGGGACAGGGGGAGAGTGAGGAGTGGGCAACGGCGGTGGATGCTTATGAAGCGGGGGCCGCAAGGTCTGGCGGGCGGCTGCGCAGAGGAGCTATAGGCCGGCGGCGGGTCTCCTCCGCTTCCATCACCACCGCCTTGCTGTGTACACCCCACCAGCAAAACGGCGTTGTCGGCGGCGGCCAGCGTGCGGTACGTGTCCTCCGAGAAGTCCTGCGGGCGGGGGGCGAGAGGGGTGCACGGCGTGAGGAGAGCAACCGCTGGTCCCGGGCCCGCCTGTTCGTCCTGCCCCGCCTGCTCTCCTCCCTTCCAGACCAGCGTCTGCCTACGGACCAGCCCTCTGCGACAGATACCTCGCCGTCCAGACCGACGCCAGCCTTGCAGCCCCCCGGCGCCAGCCCCCAGCTGCCCAGCCCACCTGGTGACCGGGCGTGTCCAGCAGATTGAGCTGGCAGCCCGTGTACTCAAAGGTGAGGGCAGTAGAGGTGATGGAGATGCCTCGCTGCTTCTCCAGCTCCATCCAGTCCGAGGTGGCGGAACGGGAGGACCTGGGCGCAGGGTGGGGCGGGCAGCAATGAGGGGGGTGCGGCGTGTGGGGAGGCAGGGGACTTGGTGGGGAAACGGTGGGTTGCGGCGGCGAGCTGGCGGGCTCACGCATCCAGACCCTGCTGCAAGACGAACTGGGACGCGCTGGGAGGGCCCACGGCCGGCAGCAAGCTGACGGCAGTGTGGGAGGGCGGGCGCAGGGCGGAGCGTCTCTCCCACAGTACACATGAGACTGCGGTAGCATAGCGCGACATCGCGCCGGGTGCGCGACAGCCGCAGGGCCGACAAGAGGAAAGCCGTATCCGCCTCCGCAACCCGGTGCGCCCCACGAACGCGGATGCGCGGTCGACCACGTGGGTGCCGCCTGCGGCCCAGCGAGGCCCCGGCTCTCGCTCAGCGAGCCCCCGGCTCTCAGGACCCCACCTGCGCGCCTTGACCTCTCCCGCCTCATGGATGGCGCCTCCGTACAGCAGCAGCTTCTCCGTCTGTGGAGGGCGGCCACAACGGAGGCAAAGGCGCGGCGGGGCGTGAGCGGGTCGTTAAACTGGCTCGCCTGCCGACCCCGCCAGCCCGGCCCCCGGGCGCTTGCTTCCGAGTACCCCAGGGCCCCGCTCACAGCCCTTGGCTGCAGGCGCCTTCCCGGACACCCCCCTGAAGCCCTCTTCCTGCGCCCCACCACCCCGGCCGGGCTTGACGTCCCGCGCGGCGCAGCTCCTGCTGCCGCTGCCAGGCACCACCGGCCGCACCATGGTGGTCTTCCCCGCGTCAGGGTGCGAGATGATGGCAAAGTTGCGCCGCCGGTCCACCTCGCGCTCCAGCACCTCGGCCGTCAGCGCCGCAGCGGCCTGGCGGTGGGGCAAGCAAGGGCCTGCTGCGTGGGCCCCCCTGCGGAGGCATGCGCCGGGCCGCCTGCCATGCACGCCCAGCAGCCCCGTGCTGAGTCAGGGCTCGCTACAGGGCCCCAAAGGAGCCTTGGGGCCTACATGCGGGTCCGTGAGGGCCACAGTTGGGCCGTGTGCCCCTTCAAGCACGTGCACACGTGCCTGGCCATTTTGGCCAACATCCGCGACCGCGGCCCTGCGGGCCCCTAGACCCCTGGACGCCCCAGTCCGATGTGGGTCCGGCCGAAAACGCGGGGGCGACAGCGGCGGGGTCTCACCTGCTCGGCCGCCTGCTGCTGCTGCACCGCCTTGGTGCTGGCGGCGGTGCCCACCTCGGCAGCCAGCGCCTCACCCAGCTGCGTCACCGGCTCGTCCACGGACGACGTGGCCGACGCGGCGGACCCCGTCACCTGGGCCGCCTACACCATCCGGCGTGCGGGAGACGCAGGGGAGAAAGGAGTCAGGTGGGGGTGTAGGGGTCGGGTACAGGCCGTGGGGACTGTGGGGCTCGGCCAGGGTGCCAGGCGAGGCCCCGACGCACCTCCACCGCTGCCGGTCGCTCCTCGGGTAACGCAAACGCCCGGCCCAGCGGGCGAGGCGCCGGGCGCGCCAGGCTGCTAGATGGCGCTGTCCGTGGGGCTACATTGCGTCCTGCCGCGCAGGGGACCGTCACGAAAGCGCGCATGCTGCACGGCTGGGCGACCACAAGCGGTCAGGTGGGGTCGGCCGTGTCTGGATTAGTTAGCAAAGCTGCTAACTATCGGCCGCTGTGCAGCGAAAATGATTGTGGGCTTCGCGGCGATGGCCCACATCGCGGACGGGTTGCGATTGGGGTTTAGTTGTTGAACACGTCGCGTGTCGACCTGTTTACACGCCAACTTTGTATCTGCCCTAGCTTGTGCAGCGCCGTTGTAACTTGTTTGCGGTCGGCCACATCCATCGGTGACCGTTTGCCAATTGCCATGCCGGGCCTACTGCACCACACGCTGCAGCGCTGTCAAACCCAGGCGCGCCCAGAGCGCTGCAGCCGTAGCGCGCGCAGTGTTCAGGTCCTTGCCAGCACGGCGCCCTCTACATCCACATCCGCGCCAGTGACTGTGGCGACCACCCCCAAGCCGGGTGACGTGGTGGAAATCTACTTCAGGTGTGGGGACATGCGCACAAAGGTCCACCTCCTACGCATGGTGTACCGGCGGGGGCTGGCGGGACCTTGGCGGGAAGGGGGGCGAGAAGGGGAAGCGCCGCGTGTCGAAGGGACCTTGGACGCCGTCCGGGGTGGCTGGGATCAGCGGTAAGGCGTCAGGCGCTGTGCACAAGTTGCAAGAGGTCAGGCGCTTTGAGAACTTGGGTTGTCCGACTCTGTTACGCAGTGAGGAAGGCGTGGGGCCGGGGCCAGCTCGCTGCCGTACCACCGAGGCAATAGCTCACGCCGCCCGCTGCTGCCGTCCCCCACCTGCCTGTCTCCCATAGGCAAGAGGGCACCTCGACCACGGCCCGGCCAGGGGAGGACTTTCTGGACGTGAGTTTGGAGGCTGCTTGCGGGTCACGGTCCCGGGAGGTCATATCCTGGACCCCGGGGCGGCTCGGGGTCATGGCCCTGGGCTGCCGAGGCTCCTAGGCAGGGCCTGGGCCTCCACGGCAGTCAGCAGCTGCGGCCAGCGCGGAACACCACGCCGGCCACCAGCCAGGCCCATGGGCTGCTGCTTCAGTCCGAATGTGCAGTGCATCGCGGTTGGCCCGCCATCTGCCCCCGTCGCCGAACACGCATCGCCGCATGTCACGGACCACCCAGCGGCCTCCATTCCCACTGCTCGTGGCTCGCCTCCGTCTCTTCAGTCCATCCTTTCACCCCTCCATCCTCGCTAACAGCTCCCATACGCGCCTCCCCGGCACAGGGCCTGCTGTCGACATACCCAACTAGCATGCTCCGCCACCACCGCCGTCACCTGCGTCTGCCCTGACCGTCCTGACGGCCCCGCTCCCCAGGCCGCGTCCCGCTGCAAGGCCAACGTGCCCACTGGCTGCCTGCACGGCTCGTGCGGTGTGTGCGAGGTGGAGCTGTACCGCGTCAAGGCCGACGGCAGTCAGGACGGGGGCCCGGTGCTGGTGCGGGCGTGTGTGGCCAAGGTGCCGCGGGGGTGGAGCCGGGTGGAGGTGGGCATGCTCGGGGAGGACCAGGTGTGGGGGCAGGACGGCTGGGACACGTGAGCGAGAGGGCGCGAGGGGCACGAGAGCGGGTGGCAGTGAAGAGGCTTGAGAGAGGCCGGGGTGAAAGCTTGCGCGAGGGAGCGAGCGAGCGAGCTGGGATCTTGGCTACAGGCTGTGGACGGCGGGCGAGCGAATGAGAAACGACCCCGGTGCACGTTTCATGCATTTGAGGCACGTAGGCTTGCCGGTCGGTCGGTAGCGCTACGGACATACGGTGTGCAAGCATGGTGGCACGGACGGTGGCATTGCGGGTGTGGTGATTACGGAGCTGGAGAGGTGCCGGTGGGAGCGACGACCGAGATGGAAAGTAACGCCACGGCGCGAACTGTTCGGTGAACCATGCGTGGAGTCGTGATGAGGGCCTTCCCCACGAGTGAACCTGTCCTCAACTCCAGACCAACCGCATCATACCAGGCACCCGTGCACCCTGCCACGCCCCTGGATGCCACCGCAGCAAGGCCTCTGCGCCCTGCTTGCAGCCATGAGCCCAATGCTACCCTGGCGCAGGGCCAGATAGGGCGGGTTAGGAGCGAGGATGGAGCATCCTGGGTGTACGACGAACTGCCTCCGCAGCCGTGCCCCCATCCAACGATGGAACAATGTCGGGGAAACGCTTCTACACGCACCACTTCTGCACATGCCAGACTCCCTTGGGACGATGTGACCATGGCCCGTTGCTGTTGGAACCCCACCGCCGCACCCGGCCTTGGCTAGCGCGCTAGCAGCCGCGTAGCAAATCGACACAGCGGCAGCATCTGGCCCAGCAGCGCCGCCGTTGCAGCCATCGACCGGCCAGCCGCCCGTGGCATCAGGCGGGCCCCGCCTTTCCGACCAACTCGGCACCCAACACCGCTGTATTGTAATCCCGGTTGCTGCCGAACCGCAGCCCAAGCCGGCGTCACCGCTGGCAGCGGCTGAGCGACTGCGCGTGACGCCTCAGTGGCCCTGCCGCTGCCGCATCAATCACATCAGCCAGGGCTGCAGGCAGTCCGCTGTACTTGTGCTCCTCGGTAGTCCTCGGCAGTCCTTCTTCTGTCTGCGGCTGCCGGCCGCCCCCCGACCATCGGGGCTTCATCAGTTTTAGGGTTGAAACGTAGGAGCCCTACCACTCTCTCAACTCTTGCCATGCGTGACGGAGCTCGTCTGGAACGCGGACCCTGGTCCCTTGACCCAGACATGGCCGGGCCACGCTTGCGCGGAGGATATGATTGGCACGGATGGCACTCCGCCCACCAGCGCTGCCACCGCTGGCGCCCCCAGTTCAGCAGGCGGTCTCCGGGCTTCGTTCGGCGACTGCGGCCCCGCTGACAGGTTCCAACGCCCAGCCACCCCGTTTGGCTGATGGCTACAACGACAGCCGAACATGTGGCGACGACGTTACATGGCTCCCTGCCTTGATGCATTGTCGATGGAGGGGACACAACATGCGCCCACATCATTTTAGTGCACAACCAGCGTTCAAGTCGGAGAATACTGAGCACACAGGCTTGCGCCGCGTGCAGCAGCCTCCACATGCACTCCGACCCGAACGCCAACTTGCAGCCAACACAACAGCAGCGCGTGAGGACTATGCTGCTGGCTAGGCCTCGGACACGCAGCGGGCAGCTCATGGGCCCGTACAACAGTACGGCGTAGCACGGCCCGGCCACGCTCGCCCGCGCTCACTACTTGAGCTCCACCTGGCACGTGTTAGGGCGGATAGGGTCCCACGACCAGCGCCAATCCATGCCTGTGATGGCCTTTAGGTGCGCCACCGCCAACACGGCAGCCCTGTCACCCGAGACATGCGCCGGGTCACCGCGCAGGACCGCCGCTAGGACGCCCGGCACGGCAGAGACGTCGTCGCCCGCCTCGCTGTTGCAGAAGCCGCCGCCGGCCGCTGCCTTGAGCTGCACCAGCGCCAGCGCGGCCCGCAGCGCCATCTGGCCTTCCGCCTTGGCCGTGCCACCGACCAAGCCCTCTAACGTGCTCAGCTGCTGCTGCCGCTGCCGCAGCTGCGCCGCCCTGGCCGCCAGGTCGTTGCGCCGCCCCCCGGCCGCGAGGGCCAGGCGCCGGAGCTCCTCCAGCTGTGGCGGGCTTGCGTCCTGCCCAGCAGCCAGGTCATTGACCAGGCGCTGCAGCTCGTCCGTGCCGCCCTGCTGCGCCTCCGCGCCCCTCTCGGGCGGCTGCGCGGCCGGCGTGCCGCCACCGGGCTGAGCGCTGGGCTGCAGAGCCTGCAGGCGCCGGCACGCGCGGCGCGCCGAGACCGGCGCCGCGCGGCAGCAGCCGGCGGCAGCACGGGTGCGGGTTCGCAGGGTCAGCATGGCGATTCTGTGTGTGTCGCGTGTGGTGCGCCGTTGTGCTGGGGGTGCTGGCTGGTGGAGGCCTCCGCGGCCGGCTTGGCTTTTTATGACGCGCTTCGCGCCGACCCATGGGGCACGCCGGCAACGGCATGGAGCCCGCTTGCCGGCATCCCGCCGCCCGCCGCGGCCCCCTGCTGGCGCACGCGGAGGCGGCCGCAGGAGGAAGAGCTGCCCCCTGCCGTACGTCGCCGCTGCTGTATGCAAGGATCGTGCCCACCAGGACCTTGGGGTGGGCGCGCCGGTCATGTCCGCGCATACATCCCCACTGCCCCCGGGGCTCGGGGCAACCAACATCACTCGGGGGCCGGCCACCCCAGTCGGTGTGCGACCAGCAATCCGATCCAGGCGTACGGCCTTAGCCCTAGACAACCATTTAACGGGGCTCCAGCTGGCACTCTGAGCTGCCGCTGTACAGGTAGCGCTGACCGCCCTACGGCCATGTACGTCATCCCTCAGCAACCCCACATCGCAGCCGACCCGAGCGCCTCTGTCAACAGGCGCGCGGCAACACAGACCCACAAGAGGATCCACAAGGTCAGCAGCAGAGTCGCCTATCCGTCTCGGCCCGAGCGGCCATGCCGGCTTGCGCAGCCAGCCCGTCTCAGCAGTACTCCGCAAAGCAAAATTCCATCCAGAATGGTTTCAACGTGCAAGGCAGGCAGCGTACTTGGCCGCCGCAACATCGCAGCTCGCGGCCGTGCCGCTTGCACAGTGGAGCAGCGCACATGGCCGCTGGCCCGCTGCGGCCATTAGCAGTTCTCCGCACAGCCTTCGGTCGAGTAGTCGAGCGCACAGGTAGCCGGGCGATAGCAAGCAAGCCCCCAAACGGCCCTCATATCAGGAGTAACGAACACACGGCATCCAAATCCTCTGTGCAGAGTGCAGGCAGGACCATGTACCAGTTCTTGCATCCGACACCTATTCCGCGGCAACGCAACGCCAACTCCTCAGCGCCGCCCCTTCCCCATCCACAGCTCCCAGCGCTTTCAAGCCCCAGTGCGTAACTGAAACCCTATCCCTGTTCCACCGCGCCGGCAACACGGCCGAGCCTACCACAAGGCACACCCACACAGCTAGCGGCTGTTCAGCCGCCGCACCGCCAGCCACAGCGCCACGTAGGCGAGCAGCAGCAGCGCCCACATCATGGCGAACAGGATGCCCACATTCTCGCCCACGCTGCCCTTGTCCGCAAAGCTCAGGTTCTCGATGACCTGCAGGGCGGGCATTTGCGGATGGGGGCGACGTCAGGTGGGGTGGGGTGAGGTGAGGTGAGATGAGGTGTGGGTTGGGGTGAGGTGAGGTGTGGGGTAAGCTAAGGTGAGGTGGGTTGTGATGGGGTGAGGCGAGCATCGGGGCACTTCCAGTGGGCGCTTCCCCGCGCTGCCCCACCAACAATCTGCCAGAGAGCGCTTGCTGCAGCGCGATGGCGAGCGCCATGCTGACCCGACCTCCCAGTGCAGGGGGCGTCGCGCGTGGCCCTCCCGGCCCCGGCTCCTACCGCCCCCGGCCGGGTCCCACCTGGTCCCCGTCGTAGCCGGGCGCACAGTTCTGGTCGGGCTTGCAGTTGATCTGGAGCCGGGGGACGCGTCGCAGGTCCGGTGAGTCAGCTGGGGTTCGCGCCGTGCGAGGTTGCCGGGCACACGCAAGGCGCCTGCGCTGCTGCCCCCACAGCTCCTCGGCCCCCCACGGCCCCCACCTGCAGGCCCGTGAACTCGTTCTTGGCCAGAGCCACGAAGCCGTAGTGCATGGGAGATATGTACTGGATCCTGGATCCGGCGGTACGGCAGGCGGGGCAGCATGCAGGCGGGCGGCAGGGCAGCAAGAGCTGAGGAGCGGGGGTGGACGTGGGAATGGGGTACGGTGTGCATGGGCGATATGTACTGGATCCTGTGCGTGATGGTGACGGAATTAGCAGATGCGCAAGAGCCGAAGCGCGTGGGTGGGCGTGGATATGGTGTCCAGCGCGGGGCCCAGACGGGGTTCCGTCGGCCGGGCGCAAGGCAGCTAAGGCAGTGGCAGGCATCGTCTCTGCAGACCGGTGATGCGGGCCTGACTCACCAGCTGAAGTAGGGCGGGATGGTGTCGCTGTTGACGAAGAAGCCGGAGAACACCTGGTGGTGGGCGAGCGGGCGGTGGGCCGAGGGCGGGCGCGTCATGCGGAAGCTGGCAGCAGCGCGGCAGCTAGGGTGCTCGCGGACCCCCGCCGAGGCGTCAGCTGTCCGCCTTCCACTGCCCCTGGCAATGCCGCCCCGTCTGCACCCCACACACGTCCTCCGTGTGCCCCCACAAGCGAGCACGCCATGGGCTGCCGGGCCACCACGGCTGCAAGGGCGCACCCAGGCGGGGCAAGCAGGTGCCCCGTGCATGTGCCCGCCTGCGAGGCCCCACCATGAGGGGCAGCAGGAACATGGGCACCACCGACAGGGCCTGCGGGCAAGGCGGGGGAACGGCAGCGGCGGCCGCAGCGGTCAGCCACGGCACAACACGGCAGCCGCTGCTGCTCCAGCTCGCGGGCAGGCAGAGCTGCAGTGGAGCCCGCAGCTCACGCCCCTGCGCGCCCACGTAGTGTTGCTCGCTCCCTTCCCTCCCATCGTTTTCCCTGCCGCACCACGGCGATGTCGTTAAAGAGGCAGGACAGGAAGAAGCCCAGCGCCGCGCCGCAATTGTCCATGACGACCTGCGGAAGGGGCGAACAGGGGAGGGGGGCGGAGAATGTTGGGGCAGGAGGAAGGCGCGACCGTGGTGCGTGGTCCGGTGTGTCCGCCTTCCGGCTGCCTCTCCCCGCTGCTTTGCCCAACGCACCATGACCAGCGCGAACCAGCCAAACTTGTCGGCCTTGGCCTGGTAGCCTGCGGGCGTGCGGGAGTGGTGGGCAGAGGCGGGGAGTGGCGGGCAGTGGCGGGGAGTGGCGGGCAGTGGCGGGGAGTGGAGGCAGGGAGGCACATGCGCCGTGGAGAGCAGCCCGTCAGCCACCAGCGGTAAGGAGGCACAACATGGCACTGCGACGCCCCCAGCGGCTGTGCTCGCCGGCGGCGCCCGGCTTCATCCCAACCCAAGCTCCCTACCGATCATCCAGTAGCAGATGCAGGACGATATCACCGGCATCACCACCTGCGCCGGCAGCTCCACAGCCCACCTGGCGGGCGGGTAAGGGGCAGGCCGGGCGGCAGCGGAGGGCGCAGGCGTGGGGCCAGGGGCCGCCGAATGCCGAGCCCCTGCTAGGATTGAAGTGGGGTGGGGCCTCGCGATGCCTGCCTGCCAGCCCACCTGGACACGAAGTAGGCGGGCAGGCCGTACATTCGGCTGCCGTACTCGCGCTTGAACACGGTCTTCTCGGCGCCGAACACCTGCGCGCCCCGTCGGGGGACAGCAGCACCGATCTTACCCATGCCCACAAGCAAACAAGCTGCAACCCCAACACCTAACAACTTGCGCGCGCATGACCCGCCGTGCGAACCCCGGCAAGCCCGCCAGGCTCCTGCCTCCCCGAGCCCGTCCCCGGGTCTCACGTTGAGCACGCCCATGACGCTGCCGAAGAGGCCCTGCACCACCAGGAAAAACAGGCTGCCCAGCCGGTCCTGCACGCCGCTGAAGTCGTTGTCGATCTGGAATGGGGTGAGGGGCAGGGAGTGGGGGAGGGCGGCCAGGCGGGGGGCGTGAAGCATCCACGGCCTGAAGTGGGCGGCGTCCCGGGGCTCTTAGCCGTGTGGCACCAAACCAGCGACGCCCGACACGCGACAGGGCCCGCCCCAAGCCCCCACTCCGGCCCCTCACCCGCAGGTAGATGAGGCCCACCACCAGCGACAGGAAGATCGTCTGGTGTACGACAGGGGGTACGGCACACGTTAGGGCAAGCACAGTGAGTGGCGCCCAATCGCACCGTTGGCGGCAGCTCCCTCAGCAGCCCATGCGCCTTCACCACAACCGAACACCCCAGCGGGCCGCGCGCCCCTCTGCGCCCTCCAGCCTGCCACTCAGCGCCCTTCCCGAGGACCCCACCCGCCGCGACATTTTCCCTTCTACCCGGCCCCACCTGCGCCAGCTCGCCCTCCCCATGCCCACCTGCGCCAGCTCGCCCTCCCCATGCCCACCTGCGCCAGCTTGCCCTTGAACACCAGCGGGTTGCGCCAGGCGTTGCGGCCCGCGCGCTGCGCCAGGAGGCCCATCTGCAGGGGTCAAGGGCCGGCAGGAAGCCGCAGGCGGCAGCAGGGCAACCGGGCTAGGGCTTCGTGCGCGCCATGCCGGCACCCGGTACTCGCACAGCTCGGGCGACCGCATTCATTCCGGTGCTCGCCAACCACTGCTCCCATGCCAGCCCGCACTGCCGCCGCGGCCCCTGCCGCCATACCGCACCTGCACCCACAGCGGCGCGTTGGTGTTCTCCGCCTCCTTGGCGATGCCCTGCTCCAGCAGGTCGCGGGAGGTGAAGGAGCGCAGCAGGCTGGCGGCCTGAGAGGGCAGGGCCGACACAGGGCGAGGTGCGGAGGGCAGCTCGGGACGGGGTTGAGAAACCGCATTGCCAGGCGCATGAAGGGGCTCGTGAGGTCGGGATGCGCAGTTGGGTTATGCGGCACACGGGGGGTGGTTTCCGCTGGGTGCCAAGCTGGCGCACCTGCGGGCTGCCCTTCCATGCAGCAATCAGCTCGGCGATGCGCGCTTCCTCCGCAGCTCGCCGCGCCTCCGCCGCCATTGTTTTGGCGCCCTCCGATCCGCTGCCGCCGCCGTCGAGCAGCTGCGGCAGCTTGCCGCCGCTGCCGCCTGCCACCGTCCCGTCGGCCACGTGGGCGGCGGTGCCGCCGGCGCCGCGCCCGTCGTGGGCGCTGGCGGGGTTGCTGCCGCTGGGGCTGCTGGCGTGCTCGGGGTCGTCCAACTCCTCGCGCCATACGGCGGCATTGAGGATCTCCATGAACAGGTAGTCTGAGCGGTGGGGTGGAGGTGGGGTGGAGGGGTTGGGAGGCGGGAAGGGAGCAGAGGTGAGGGGTCGGTTGCCTTTCTTGGAGCGGGCTGCCGGGGTGGGGCTGCAGCTTACCCGCAGGGTTGGTGTAGGTGGGGCAGCGGTACCCCAGCGTCCCGAACCTGCAGGTGGGCCGGCGCATGGGCGGTTGGGTGCGGCCCACCGCCGAAACCGCCCTCGCGCCCAGCATGTGCCGTTGCCTCCTGGGCCATCCCCGAGACCTACGCCCTACCCAGCCCCAGGCCCCCAGCCCCACCAGTCCACCATGCGGTCCACGGCCCCCAGGTACACCAGCTGCGGCAGGGTTCAAGGATCAGCAGGGTTTTGGGGATCGGCAGGGTTCAAGGACCGGCAGGGGCCAAGGGTCGACAGGCTTTGTGATCGTGGCGCAGAAGACGGGTGAATCCAGGCAGAAGCCGAAGCTAGGCATTGGAAGCGAGCTAATGAAGCTGAGGTATGTACACGAGCCGCGGCAGGGGCAAAGTGGAAGCCAGGGTTTGTGGCAGTGGAACAGAGAGGAGCCAAACCAGTGCTCAGGCCAGGTGGACACATCACTCGCGGCATGCCGCCAGGGACCCTGGCTGTGAGCGCTTGGCATGGCGTCGTGGGCAGCCTTGTCCGCGCCGCTCGGCACCCCAGCCCCTGCCTGCAGCCGCCGCGTAGCTCAGCCCTCGCCCTCTTCGGGCCTCCTCCCACCTGGCCCGCCGCCAGCACCAGCAGGTCGTCGAACAGGTGGAACACCTCGGAGCTGGGCTCTGGGGGCGGGGTGGCGGGGTTGGGGGTGGAGCGAAGCGGCTTGGCAAAGTGCTGCGGTGACAAGGCCAACAGTAGGGTGAGCCCAGAGCGTGCAGGGGCACAATGAGGCGTGAGCGGACGAAGGGACTTAAGCTAGGCCGCTCCCGTCGGCCTCGACGTGCTCACGGTGGATGGTGCAGATCACGGTGCGGCCGTGGCGGTGCGCCACGGAGCGCAGGATGTGGACCACCTGGGCCGGGCGCGGAATGGCAGCATGGCACGGGTCGACACACGGTGGGCAGGCGCACGGTGGCGGCGCCGGTGCTGAGGTCGGAGGCAAGCGCGCCCGCCCGATGCCCCTGGCCGCTGCTGCGCAGCCCTGCCTGGGCCTGGCCGAGCCTCGCAACCCAAGCCCGCCGACTTACCTTGAAGGCGTTGAAGGAGTCCAGTCTGGAAGCAAGGAAGGGCCATAGACACCGGTGGGTGCGTACTCCGAGATGTGCTTACGGGTGCAGGCCTCCCCAGGCAGACGAGCATGCCGCTCCGCAGCCCAGCCTGCGCCCCGGCCTCACCCGCTGCTGGGCTCGTCTAGGAACAGGATGGACGGCTCGGTGACCATCTCGCAGCCCACCGACAGTCGCCGCTTCTCGCCGCCGCTGATGCCCTTGATCTGCAAGGGCCACAGGAGGCGCGGTATTGCGGTAGGCGAACGTACAGCAGGGCAGGGCGCTTCAAGCCGGCGGGCGTTGCCTGACATCCTGCAGCCTCCCTTGCCCGCGCCGCAGCCCCTTCCCACCATGGCGCTGCCCACTACATTGTCCAGGCTGCGAGGGAGGCGGCAAGAAACTACTGAGTAACGAACTAGTCTTTCAACTGCTGAGTTACAAGGTCAGGCCAAAGCTGACAGCAGCCCGCCCAAGAGCGGGGGCGCGCAGAGCACAGAGGCGGCCACACGCAGCAGCTGTTGGCCGCACGCCTCGCTTGCCGCTGGCTTAGCAATGCATGGCGCCTGATAGCGCCCGAGGCCGGACCCCGCAAGACGTGCCAGGATGTGACGACCGGGCCCGAGCGGGACAGCAGCTACAAAGCCGAGCTCCGCGGAGCCCGCTGCTGCTGAGCCTCAGGAACCGATAGTGGACAGCACCTATGTGGCGGCGCCCGCTGCAGGCCCCGGCAAGCCCTGCAGGAGGGCTGCGCGGGCAAGCTGGCCCCAGCGGGGGCATCGCCCATGTGGCGGTGCCCGCTGCCGGCCGCACCTGCCGTGCAGGTTGAGCAGGTCGGCCACCTCGAGAGCCCGCTGCACCTTTTGCGCCCCTGCAGGCGTGCGCAGGACGGCAGGTGTGGGCAGCGTGCGCTGGGAGCAGGGCGGAGCGGAGCAGCGCGGGCTTGCCAGCGCCAAGCACAGACGCAGAGGGTGGGTCTCGGTGAGAGAGGCCGATTGGCTCAAGAGCGGACTGTGGCCTGACGGCCGCACGGCCCACTCACGTGGCATGGAGCCGGGTAGCTTGAGCACGGCGCTGAAGGTGAGCGCCTCGCGGACTGTCATGGTGTGAAGGATAACGTCCTACAGGTTGGCCGAATCCATGACGTCATGGGCATATGAGTGTTCCAGTGAACGGCGGCGTGTGTGTGCTAGGTCAGCGCAATGGGACGCATCCGCACGCGTCAGCACGGTTGGGCTTGCCGGCGGCACGACCGTGCTGTGCTCACCTCCTGGTGCACGAAACCGCTTATGCGGCGCATCTTGGGGCCGTCCACCTCGACCCCGTTGACCTGCACGCTGCCTATGGTGTGTTTGGCCACTCCGAAGCCAGCCTGCATGCGGTTCGGGGTTGTATTGCGGCGAGCTAGGGCCTTGCCTGGGAACCCAGGGACGGTGGCGGGCGACCAAGCAAGCTCACCAGCGTGTTGAGAAAGGTGGTCTTGCCAGCCCCGCTGGCGCCCATAACGGCCGTGACGCGCGCATACTCAATGACGCCGTTCACGTCCTGCGCCAGGGTGGGCCGCGCGCGCGAGGGTGGCGTCAATGGGTTCGTGGCAAGAATCCACTATTCATCCAAGCAACAGCGTGCACCTTTAGGATTTGTTTGGTCGTGAAGGCCTTCTTGCCCTTCTCCTTGACCTGCACAAGGAGAAACCTTGTTGAGGGAGACGGGCGCCCTTTGGGCGCACTCACGCTCGTCTGCTCAGCCATACAATATAATACCTGCACTTCATAGCTCAATCCTTTAAAGATAATTTGCAGCCTCGGTGCCGTGACAAGGCCATTCGGCCTCGTGCCCCTATTCTCGACGTCGCGCTCAGAGTGTAGCGACATAACGCCTGCTATGCAGACGTCGCTGCATAACTGTGCTTTCGCGAATATGCAATTGATAACCGGGCCCAGACATTTTTGACCTGGTAAATGAGTAAATTTGCACGACAGCTGAGCTGAGCTGCTGAGGAGTCCTCCCCGGCTCCTGCGGAGCGCGGGGCGATGTCGGAACGTGAGGCTGCACAGCTGGGTATCGACCTTCGAGCTGCACATGCGGTCCTGGATAGCCGGGACGCTGAAATTGACGGATGGCGGTCCAAGGTCGAGGAGCTGCGGGACATGCTTGTGGCCAAAGAGCTGGTGGGCGGGGGTGGAGGCAAGGACAAGTATGTGCTGCCGGCAGACAACGCGTGCGCCAACGCGGTTGGGGGGAGGTCGGGACCCAAACGCACGGTCACACGACTCACCCGTCGCAGGCCCTAGCCAGCACTCAGCAGGCGCTGCGCTCCAGCGAGGCAGAGCGGCAGCTGCTGGCGTCCCAGTTAGCTAAGGCCGATCAGGCGGCCCGGCAAGTGGAGGCACGGTATTCACGCGACATGCAGGAGCAAGCCGACCGCAGGTGTGTCGCCCAACCCCCGTAGCAACCGCCACCGCGTCCCGAGCCCAAGCGTCACGACCACCTCCGCCACAGGGACCAGGACGTGGGGTCCATCAGCCGCTCCCGGGACGAGCAGGTGACGTCGCTGAGCCGGCAGTTGGTGGACATGGCCGAGGAGCTGGATACGGCCCGATCCGGCATCAAGCACCTGCTGCACGAGAAGGAGCTCATGGCGCAGGAGGTAAGGGGAGGCAGTGACAAGGCAGGGGCCTGTACAGGGCGTTTCAGGCAGTTCGGGCGGCTAGGTCCGGCCCGTGGGGTGAGGGCACGGCGCTTTAGCGTGCCCGAGACCCCTTAAATAGTCTCAGCTACAACCGCATAATGACTGACGGTGTTCGTCAGGTCAGGGTGGCCTCTTCTGGGGGCGAGCCATGCACCCATGCGCAGCTGGGACAGGTTTAGCAGTGTCGAACAGTGTCAAACAGTGCTGATCAGTGAAGGATGGGACGCCGCTCTACGCCACCGATTCCTGGGGCGCGACGAGTGCACCGGACTCAGCATGGTAGAACGCTGCCGGTGCGCTGCGGAGCTTGCCCAAACTGCAGCATGACTCCATGGTTTGCCAGCTAAACCGAGCCCTACACGCCTTGACAGGTGGCAGGGGCGCAGCGCAGGGCGGCGGAGGCGGTGTCGGAGGCTGAGATAGCGCAGCGCCTGGCCAAGGCCACGGAGCGCACGCTGGCAGACGCAAGGGAGGAGCGAGCCAAGGTGAGGCAGGGCCGCTTTGCTAGGGCGCAGCGTGGGGTAACAGTGGCACACTCCCGCCCCGGCCGTGCACGGAACAAGTGATTATGGTTATCTAGCACCCAGTTGGACATTTAGACTTATCATCTGGCTAAGTGCGGGCAGCTCTGAGTTTCGGGCTGCTGGGGCTCTGATGTCCGTTAGGTACTATGGAGTGTCAGCCAGCTTGGCCTGTGCAACCACCGGGCCCAGTCGCCCCGGCCGGCACGGCAAGGCCAGGCCGGTGCCTGGGGGTGGGCGTTGAAGAACATGTTGCCATACCGGTTCTCGCATTTCGGCCACAACCGCGCCCCGCCGCCTAGGAGTGGGCCCTCGGCCTCCTTGGGTTATCGGCCTTTGGCGTGCCAGTGCCCAATTGAGCGCCGTCAAGCAATGGGCCGTGAGAAATCCAACTACCGTATTGCTGCCCACTCGCACAGGCTCTGCAGCTGCGTGACGAGCGCATCGGCGAGCTGCAGGCGCAGGTGCGGCCCACCGTGCAGACGTGCTGCATGCTCGGGGCTTGGCACACGGCGGTATGTTACACCTCCAGGCCCCAGCCCCACGTCGAAGGCCAGTCGCAGGCCTCGGCGCCGATCCGCCGCCCTTCCCCAAACACACGATGCGACACGCAACCCCAGCTGCGCATCCCCGGCTCTCCCCTCACCCGCTCCAGGTGTCGCAGCTCAGCCGCGCGGGCGACTCACGCACCGCTGAGCAGCAGGCCGCGCTGGGCGCCTGGATGACGCAGTACAACGCGCTGCGCTCCGCCAGCGACCGCCAGGCGGCCGACCTGGACGCATCGCGGGCCGCGGAGCGCCGCACCGCTGGGGCGCTGCAAGACTGCGAGCGGCGGCTGGCGGACGCGAGCGCTGCCGCGGAGCGCGGCCAGCAGGCGGCGGCGGCGCTGCAGGCAGAGCTGCGGCGCCAGGCGGTGGTTGCGGATGCGACTCAGGCCGAGGTGCGGGCGCTGCGCAAGGAGCTGGTGCAGCAGCACGTTAGGGTGGGCGCGGCCGGCGGCGCGGCGGCGGTTGCGGCGGTGCAGGCGCAGGCGGCGGGCGCGGAGGATGTCCTGGGCAGGCTGAGCAGCCGCGCGGAGGAAGCTCTGCGGCAGCTCGAGGTAAGCGGCGGTGGTGGATGGTCGGACGCAAGAGCTGATGGTGTCGGTGTATGGCTCTGCGGCCTCCTAACCAAACGGCGCAGGACTGCAATGCTCGCTGTCGCCTGCACGGCTCGCTTGTGCACACGTCGTGGCTGCCGCGCTGTCGTAACACGGCCGCCCAAGCAAGTACCAACAGCACGGCACGGCTGGTGCATCGCAGGCGCTGCAGGCCGGCGGCGGCACCTCGACTGCCGCGCCCGCGGCATGGTCGCCGGCTGCTTCGGCGATGGCCACGGCGGCGCCAGCGTGGGCATCCATGGCATCGCTGGGGCTGCCCTCGTACAGCTACTCTGGCCTAGCGCCGCTGTACCCGGGGGCCACGACGCCTGCATACGCTGCGCTGGTCAGTCACTTGATGGCCCTGCATGTGTTGCCGTAGCTTGCAGTGCGATTCTGCCTGTTCACTTCAGACCCAGCGTGGAAGTCATTGGCGCGATTCTGCCTTGAGAGCAGCGGAGTTGAGAAGAAAGTCGTGGTCACTGCGGACACCCCTTGCGTCGTCCCCTGAGCGCAGGCAAGCTTCCCGGCGCCTCTGGGCGGGGGCTGGCGGCCGGCGCCCCGAGCTGTGGCGAGCTGCATGGCGGGCTGCGAGTGCTGTGCCTGTTGCCCCGCTCGGCAGTCAACCGCGCGCGGCGCTGCCAGCAAGGCCCCGAGGGCCAGCAAGTCGGCTCACTGCACCCCTACTAAGATGAGTTCGTACTGGAAGCCGATGTGAGCAGGTTGGCGGGCATTAGGAGACCTTGGTATCCGGATGGGCCCCGAAGGCCAAGGCCGGAGTGGAGCACAGCGGGACGGCAGGCAACATCGGCTGCGGCGCGTTGCAAGGCAGGAGGCAGTAGATGTCAAGGGAGTCTCCCCTGGTAGACGTCAGGGAGCCGCGAGAGGTTTCGTGCACCGGGTGCGGACGGGGCTCCTTGCGGACGTGAGCTACACATGTCAGCCTGTTTGATGCTCGGGCCGTTGAGTGAGGGGTTATCGTGCCTCGGGCGTGGCAGGTCCGGCGCTGGGACATGCGGCGTGCGTGCGTGCCAGGCGCATCCTTCCCTGCTGCCGACATCGCCACCAGCTGTGGGTAGCGACTCACGCCAGCCTGCCAACACCGCACCAAACCCAGCAAGACATGTTTTGTCTCGTGTGGTTAGCTGCGGGCTGGACCTGTGGCTGGGTTGCGAGCACGGCACCTGTAGCGTCGCAATGAGGACGACCAACCTGACCCCAAGCGTCGCACTCCGGGCTAACTGCTTACATACCACACCGCAAACACCAGTACAATGGCGCAAAACGGTGGCACCCTCATCAAGACGAAGCCGCGTTGCGAGCGCAACCGCGTGCTGGTCACCGGCGGTGCTGGCTTTGTGGGCAGCCACCTCTGCGAGTACCTCGTGGAGCGCGGCGATCATGTGAGGCTTGCGAGACGACAGAAGCAGCGGCAGCAGCAGTCGATCTGCGCATGCTCCTAAGCGGCTGGCTCGGCGCTCGCAGGTCATTTGCCTGGACAACTTCTTCACGGGCAGCAAGGAGAACATTGCTCACCTGATTGGAAAGCCCAACTTTGAGCTCATTCGCCACGATGTGGTCGAGCCGATCCTGCTGGAGGTGGACCAAATCTACCACTGCGCCTGCCCAGCGTCTCCTATCCACTACAAGTAGGCAAGGGCATCGGTCGCGGGGACTCGTGTGCCCGGTGCTGTTGCAATTCCGATCGGCCCGACAGCACTCCGGCCTCGAAGTACGCGGTCCTAGGCGATGGCAGCATCTCGCAAGGGCATGTTGTCGGCACGGGGGTCGGGTTTCGAGCCGCTCTGCAGGGTGGCGTGGTGCGGTGTACAACCGGGTGCACCGAGAGGTGTTGCGGGCAGCTCGCCACGACACCAGGCGCCTGGTAGGGGGCACGAAATTCCTAAGCTTCTGGACGCCCCCCTGACGCATATCGTTTACCCCTCTCGGACAGGTACAACCCCATCAAGACCGCCAAGACCAGCTTCCTGGGCACCATGAACATGCTGGGCCTGGCGAAGCGCTGCAAGGCGCGTTTCCTTATCACCAGCACCAGTGAGGTCTACGGTGACCCGCTGGAGCACCCCCAGAAGGAGACCTACTGGGGCAACGTGAACCCCATCGGCGAGCGCTCTTGCTACGACGAGGGTGCGTGCCAGCCAGGGCCTTCCTCGCTACAACCAGGGCGCCGAGGGTGCCACACCCGAGCTTGGCAAGCCACTTAACTGCTCGCCCCTTGTCCTTCGTCCCTCGGCAATAGGCAAGCGCGTGGCGGAGACCCTGGCCATGGACTACTACCGCGAGCACGGCCTGCAGGTGCGAGGCGCAGCTCATGCTGACAGTTGCGTCCAGACTTGCCAGGCATTGATCCTACCCTTGCACAAGGAGCCAGCCGTCAATAGAGGCAGCAGCAGCATCAGGGTGCTGTTAGCGTTCGCGTGCGACCCTCGTCACGAAGCTTTGGCCGCCCCGCAGGTCCGCATCGTGCGCATCTTCAACACGTACGGCCCCCGCATGGCCCTGGACGACGGCCGCGTGGTGAGCAACTTCGTGGCCCAGGCGCTCCAAAACCAGCCCATCACTGTTTACGGCGACGGCCAGCAGACCCGCTCGTTCCAGTACGTGAGCGACCTGGTCAAGGGCCTGGTGACCGTCATGGACAGCCCGCACATCGGCCCCTTCAACATCGGCAACCCGGTGAGCAGCCAGGGTGGGCTTCGCGGGTCTCCCGAAGGCGTTCTGCGTCTGCTGGCCTGCTCTCTGGAGGACGGCTGAGGGTCGCTGCCCTTGTGTAAGCTCGGAACACCATCTCATTGGACCTGGCACTCTGGATGCAGGGCGAGTTCACGATGCTGGAGCTGGCGCAGCTGGTCAAGGAGGTGGTCAACCCCAACGCCGTCATTGAATTCCGCGAGAACACGGCCGACGACCCCAAGTGCCGCAAGCCCGACATCACTAAGGCGAAGGAGACGCTGGGCTGGGAGCCGGTCGTGCCGCTGCGCGACGGCCTGCTCAGAATGGTCGGCGACTTCAAGAAGCGCCTGGGCGTGGAGTAAGCATCGTTTGGCAGCTTGGGAGTTGGGAGGTGGTGACTGGGCGATGGTGCCATGATGGTGGCACGTAGGTAGACGCGAGGGTTGGCGAGGGGCTAGACAGGGACTTAGGGCCTGCCCGCGGGTGGCCAGCAAGGGTAGCGAGGGGCAGATGCGTAGACTGGAATGACGCGACTCCACGGATCTGTGGCTGCCGCCATATGGCCGCTAAGTGTGACGGAACTGCTGACGGGGTGAGCGTTGACGCGTTCTGAGTGAGTGGAATGCTCGACCAGATTTAGGCGCGTCCCGCACACTGCGGAACTCAGTGCATGATTGTCTGCGCAAACACGTGATCGCTTGCATGCGTGCGTGTAACATCGCATGATCGCTTGCTTCAATTGTACGCCGCCAGCAACGTCAGTCAGCCAACAGCTGTGAACAACAGCCCCCACACTTCTGTGTCAGTACATTATCCCACGCGCTTGCGCAAACCTGTCCCAGCTGCGCATGGATGAAAGGCTCGCCCCAAGCAGAAGCCACCCAAGTACCGTTCGTACTACTCCAGCTGCCCTGCACAGCGTCTAGGGGCATGTCTGAAAAGCGCAACCTTCGTGTGCCACTGCGAGAACGTTACCCAGCGGCCCCACAGCCCAAGGCGCCTCGAAAGCGCAGTCATGTCACAGGGCTGTTCATACGAAATGCCAGTTCATGCTGTCCTTGCTTCAGTCCCGCAGTCCCCTGCCTCCTGCCTTCAACGCACCACGCCAGCCTGCATGCATTCGCTCACTGCCAGACACCTTACCGTGGCGGTATCCGCGGCGACGCCGGCTGCCCTACACTGCTGCGAGGCGGCAGAGCACCTGGCGACGCCGCTCGGGCCGCGCTCCCCGACAATCGCCGCAAGCTGCTCGTCGGCCGCAGCCCTGCGCCCGCCGGCCCCACGTCCCCGCTACTGGGCCTGCTGACCCCCATCATGCTGCCGCTGCCGCTCCTGCTGAGCGGCCGGGGCGCGCCAGCCGACGCGCCGCTGTCCGTCCGCACAGCCGGCGAGCGCGGCGGCGCAGGCGGCAGCCCCGCCGCTAATGCGGATGACGCTGTTGACGCCGCCGAGTTGACGCCCGAGCGGGCAATGGCCAGGGCCTCTGACTGGTCGCGGTGCTCCGAGGCCACCATGGTGGTCCGCTCGCTCACGTCGCAGCGCCGGTGCCGCTCGTTGGCGCTGACCTGGCGCATGCGCTCGCGGTGCGTCGCAACGGTGCGGTGCTGCCGCGCGCTGTCGTCGCCTGCGGGGCAACGGGCAGCGGCATGTGGGTCAGCATGTTGGCAGCCTGGCACGGCTGGAAGGGCGCCAGGAGCACCAAAGACCCGAGAGCCCTCAGTCACAGAAGCCCCAGCCCCAACAGCCGGCCGTGCGGTACCGTATCACCGTACCGCCCTTACCTGCTGTGGATGGGGAGCCCGGCGGCGCGCTGTCTGGCGCTAGCCGAGCGTCCACGGCGCTCCGCAGCCGCAGCTGCATGGCCAGCAGCGCTGCGCCGTCCACGCCGGCGCTGGGCGGTCGGCCCTGCACCGGCAGCTTCAGCGGCCCCAGCTTCCAGCGGTTCATGTAGGAATGGAAGGCGCGTTGGATGACACGCGCCGAGCGCTCCCGCACAAAGGCCTGCAACCGCAGTGCGTCTAGGCAGCGCCGCGCCCGCCATGCCCGGACGGCGCACTGCAGCGCCCCGGCCGCCGCAAGCAGCTGCGCGTGCCGCCGGGCGCCCTTGCGAGCGCGCCAAGCGGACTGCAGCACGCACGCGGCAGCGGCGGCTGCGCGCTCCGCGGCGCGCTGCTTCCGCAGCTTTGCCGCCAGCCGACGCGCACACAAGCCCCTCCAGTGGGCTTGGATGCGGGTGGCGGCGCTCTGCCGCTGCCGCTCTAACCGAAGGGCCTCCGCGGCGGCCGCCGCTGCAGCTCGTTTGCGCTCGGCCTCCTCCGCGGCCTCCTTAGCTTTTCGAAGCCGCTCCGCCTCCTCCGCCAGCTTGCGAATCCTGGCCGCCTCCTCCGCCGCCGCCTTGCGCTGCCGCTCGGCCTCTGCCGCGGCCGCCGCCGCAGCGGCCGCCGCCTCACGGGCCTTGCGCAGCCGCTCAGCCTCCTCGGCCTCCTGCGCTCTCCGTTGCAGCTGCGCCGCGGTGGGCGAGTCGTTCAGCAGTAGGATAACGTCATCCACGTCCTCCGGCGTGAGTTGCTTCGCTGCTGCGCTGCTCGCCGTGCTTGGCCTGCGGTGAGATTTAGCATAGCTCAGCAGGTGTTGGGAGCCGAGTGCCGGCGCCGTAGCCACTGTTGGCGCTTGCATATGTGTGCCCCACGACTCCTTTAGGGGGCGGCTGCTCAACTGGCCGTCCGCATGGTACACGGCAGGCTATGGTGTGCTCACCTTGGGCTCGCACTGCTGTCCTCGACCGGCACCATCCATTCCGGCAGGGGCGGCGGCACGGCGGCCGATGCCGCCAGGCCGCCTCCGCCCCCACTGTTCTTTTTTGGTACGGCGGCTGTCACAGGGGGTTTGTCCAGGCAGGATGGCCGCTTAGGGCCGGCATTGAGGATGCCTAAGATTTCCTTCAGCTGCGCTTTGGAATCGCCTTTGCCTTTGAGGATGTCCTGCGGGCGTGAGGGGGCAGTAGGGGTTAGCGAGGGAAACATCCCGGCACGCGCCAGCACAGTGCCGAAACAGTTATATGCTTGTGATATGCGCCTTTGCAGCAAGGCGGGGATGCAAACTGGAGCTGCCGACCGTGCGGCGTGCATGTGCCGCGGCCCAAGCTTACGCTACTCAGAAGCTCATTGAGCCGCTTGCACCGGTTGAGAACATCAAGATTGCCAGTCTCCTTTGTGTGTTTCGCGAAGACCTCGCGGGCCTCTGCGCGAGTGTCTTCCGCTAACCAAGCCGCATTTAGCTGTCCCGAAGACCTCAGGCTCGTAGGCTTGCGGCCTGTAGACATGGCAGCTGGCCGGGAGGCGTGTTGTTACTTGGCAAGTGACTTCACATGCTGCTTAGTTGTCAGCTATCGACACTGTCAAGCCTTCAGGCAACATAAACCAGCCGAAAGCAGAACTTGAGAGCAACAGTCGAGCGTAAACTATCAAGACGGGTCTCGCAGCGGCGAAGGCCTGAACCGAAGCGGCCGCACGTTGTGCAATGACAGGATGTTTGGTTGTGGTGTCAAGTACTGGCGCGTCCAGTTGCTGAGCTGCGCCCACCTGCGCTTGACACGCCCCCCGCCCCCCACACCCCACAACCCCCGCCCACGCCCGAACAGCCCATTCCCGAGACACGACGCGATTCCAGCAGCATATGCATTACAAGTACTATGATAGAGTTGGAGCCGGTGGCAATCTGTACCCTTTCAAAGGCTTCCAGCTTGCGACACCCATGCGCGCCACTCGTCCCCAAACGCCGAATGCCCGAATTCCTACAATTCCCGAAGTAGTGTGACCGTAACCACTAAACGCTCAGGGCCATGAGCCACCCTGCCACGGTGCTTTGCAAATTCAACGTGCACAAAACGCGTGATGCTGCGCCAGGCCGGAAACGCGCACCACGCGCAACTCCTCACAAGAACCCTCCGGTAACCCAGTGCAGCGAGCCCCCGCCAGTATTAGTCAGCAGCTTGCATGCTGGGGCGCACACAACAGACGTCAAGTTATCCGTCACGGCGACGGTGAGGCAGAGCATGGCCGCCTCACGCGCCGCGTGCACAGCGTTAGGACCCTGCGCCGCGCCACGTGGGGCGGGCACGGGCGTTCCCCACTCACAACTTCCAGCTGGCTTCCTTATAACACACACTCCCTCGCTCACAACCGCAGCGCACCGAAACACAAACCGTCTTGAGTCGCGAAGTGGCGTGGTAAGAGTTGCGTGGTGGGAGCACCACTGAAGTTAAGGCCTGCCACCTGCCAACCGAGCGGGCCGTGGGGTCCGCATTTGCAGTGCCAGGTGCCAACGGGTGCATGGGGTGAGCCTGTCCGTACAAGTGCATAACCAACCACCCTAGCCATCGGTGCAGAGAGCCACCGCAACCGGTCCTCCACAATCAGCACTCCACGGTCAGCCGATTATGTACTAATTGCTATCTACACCGGGCAGAGACAACGAAATGGCCGGCGCGATGGCCTACGGGGCCGCATCAGCGGCAAAACCTCAGAGAAGTGGTCCGCCAAGCTCGCAGCATGCGGCTTTGGTGGAGGTGTGTGGGCTCCGGACCGCGCACAACCGTGCCGTACAGAGCCTGACAGCGCATGTAAGTCACCAAGGGGCAAGAGCGACAACACTGATGGAAGCAAGGAAGGGCAGAACCCATCACCCAATCCCCAGTATCCGCTAGGCATACGTATCCCAGAACCCACGAAGGGCACCACCATAACACACAGCCACCACCTCCCGAAAGGGCGTACGTATCCCACATCCAACAAGCGCACCACCACAGCACGCTGTCACCATCTCCCGCTAGACATACATATCCCTCACCCGACAAACCGCACCACCACAGGGCGCCGCCGCCACCCCCCGCTGCCGTACTTCCCCATCTCCACTGCCGCAACTCACACGAACACGCGCAGTTCACAAGACGCCCGCCTCGGGCACAGCCTCCAACGCCTGCACCTTGGCAACATCCTCCCGCTTGCACTCCGGCCCCGCCGCCGCCGCTCGCAGCATGTTCTTGCTCGGCCGCCGGCCCGCCGCCGCGCTCGCGGCCGCTGCCGCTGCGGTCCGCGGGACCTTGCCGCCGCCACCGCCGCCGCTCATCTCAAGCGCCGGCAGGAACACGTGCACCGCCATGCCCGCGTCCTCACCCACGTCCGCCGCACTCGGCTGCGCCGACAGCGTTCCCCCGTTGGTGGGAGCACTCTGGATTGCCGATGCGTGCTGCGGCGCCTTGTGCTGCTGCCGGGTCAGGTAGCCGTTGCCGTTGCCGCTGCCAGAGCTGGCGGTGGCGGACGGCACGCGGCTGCCGTTGCCGCCGCTGCCGCCGCCCGGGGCCGGGCCAGCTGCCGGCAGGCCGGGCACCATGAACGAGTCGGGCGCCGAGATGCGCCGCGGCGTGTGCGTCAGTGGCGGCAGGTTGGTGCCGCGCTCGCCGCCATCCGGCGACGGCGGGCCGCCGCTGGCTGACGTGGACTGCCCCTGCCCCGCCTTGGACTGGAACGACGGCGCGCGCAGCACGCCCAGCACGTGCCCGCCATTGGGCTCTAGCAGCCCGCCGCCCTGTTGCTGCACGCCGGCCTTGGAGCCCTGGCTGCCACCGCTGAGCACATGCGATGCCTTGTCGAGCCTGTTCTTGGCTTCCTTGAGCGCCGACGCGGCGTAGAGCACCGTATCAGATGCGCGCCTGCCGTCGTTGATATGAGCATCCGTCAGGTCCGGCTCCTCATCGTCCGCGTCGTAGCTGGGACCACCGGACAACATGTTGCTAGCCGCGTAGCCGGCGGCGTATGTGCTGTGCGGCAGCGCCGCGGTCGGCAGCTGCTTCGCGCCGTAGTGCTGGTGCTGCTGCACCTGGTGCTGCTGCGAGCCACCGCCGTCATGCGACGCACGGCTCGGCAGCGGCTGCAGCGGCCCCGTGACGTTGGCGCGCACGCCGGCAACGGCGGAGGCATTGACCAGGCCGAACGCTGCTGGCGGTGGTGACGGTGAGAGCCGGTTGAGGGCGGCGGGCGGCGGGAAGCCGAACTGCGACGGCGGCAACCCGGCCGTGAGGCCCGGCCCCGGCGCCGGCGCCATGCTGCGCCCCTGCACGCCGCCAATGTGCTGGCCGCCAGCGCCGGTGCCGCTGCCGCCGGCGCTGCGGTGGTGGCCACCCGCCTGCGCGCCGCCGCCGTGGCCGGGCATTGGCAGCGGCTCGTTTCCCGCGAGCGAATGGGCCTTGCGGTGGGCTGGCGCCATGCCCACAGCCAGGCCGTCGTGGCCGTTTGAGGCGTGGCTGCTGTTGAAGGAAGAGTTCAGCGAACCTGAGGCCCCACCGGCGCCGGCACCGCCGCCCGCTGCGCCGCTGTTGCTGGGCCGCGGCGCCGGGATGCCATTGGCACCGTTGCTCGAGCCGCCGTTCCACGTCGCTCTCGCCACGCGGGCTGCCGGAGCCGCTGCCGGTCCGGGCTGCTCCATGCCATTGCCCGAGCCACCGCTGGGACGGCTGGGCTCTGGAGCCACCGTGAGGGACGTGTGCGGCTGCAGGTACGGCCCCGTGCCAGACAGCTGCCGTACGATCACGTGCGAGCCGGCCGTGTACTCCCCGCTGCCGTCGCCGCTCATTCGCCAGGAGGCGCGGCCCCTTGGGCGCTGCTCTACTGGGAAGCCGCCGCTCGGCACCAATGCCGTCGGCTGCAGCGCGTGCGCCTGGGCCTGCGGCGGCTGCGGATGTGGGTGCACGTGCACCTGGGACGGGAGGTAGTGGGGACCCGTTGCCGGCGGCGGCGAGCCCTGCGGCGAGGCGCCGTTGGAGCTCGGCCTCGAGCGCTGCGGCATCGACCCTTGCGCCTGCGAGCCGCCGGCGCCGTTGGGCGCGTGGTAAAAGTGCGGTCCGTTGCTGTGGTCAGTGCGCGGCAGTGTGCCGTGCTCGGGCCGGGTGCCCAGCGGCGCCAGCGGCTGCAGCGGCGGCGGCTGCGCGTTCACCTTTGCCGCAATGCTGCCGGCGGGTGCCGTGATGTAGCGCTGCAGCGGCGGCCGCTGACCCTCGACAGGTCCCCCCATGACGCCGCCCTGGCTAACGTGGGGGTCGATCTTGGGCACGCTCACGGCCTTGGAAGGCAGCGGCGCCGGGCCGTTAGCGTGCTGCGCAGGGGCCGGCTCTGCGCGCGGTGGCCGGCCCGGCGACGCCCCGGCGGCGGGTGGCAGGTGCTGCGAGGTGCCATTGGGCGCAGCTGGGGCCTGGCGGCCGTAGACCGCGGATAACGTGCCGCGCTTGGTGCTGCCCGTTGGCATGGGCAGCAGCGCCTCGCGCTCGCGCAGCGCGGCGGCGGTGGCCTGGTCCGATGCCGCGGCCTTCTCCAGCCGCGAACGCATGTCCACGTCCTGCGGCAGGGCAGCACAGGGAGGAACATTTGATTAAAACTAAAACCACAACCAAGGCTCAGGGCAGCACCGCGGCTGCCTCGCCGCGAGCTGTGGTTGCTGTGTAGTGCAGCAATGTTGCATGGCCCAGGGGCGTTCCTCACCGGATAGGCCATGAGGTCATCCATGGGCATCACGTCCGTAACGCCCTGGAAGTACGGCATTGCCAGCAGCTCCTCCGCCGTGGCGCGCTGCCGCGGGTCTGGGTGCAGGCACGCGCGCAGCAGCTGCATCGCGTTGGCGCTGATGTTGGGCAGCCTGCGGAGCGCACCAGCATGTGCACACCACGCATATGGGTCAGGCCCGCAACCGCCTGCTCCCAAGGCCATCCTTCCACCAGGCACAAGCGGTGTGTCCACGTCCCTAACACGCACCGTGCTTCCAGCGGCTCGACCTCGCTGCTCGTGGGCAGCCGGAAGCAGGCGAATTGCGGATCAGCGTCCAGTAGCTCCAGCTGGTGCTCCGTCATGGTGCCTAGACACTTCAGGATGAGCCACAGCTGGTCGTGGTGGTTCTTGCCGGGAAACAGTGGGCGCCCCACCAGCATCTCCGCAAAGATGCAGCCAAGCGCCCACACTGTAGGTAGGGGCCATGGTTGGGCAGGTTGAGGGCGACACAGGTTACACACGCGCCTCGCCCATTGCCACCGCCCTCACTACCCATGGGCTTCTTAGCGGTCGACATACGGTTTGTGCTGCAACGCGCCGTGCCTCATCACGGCCCACGGCTCACCGTCCACGGGAGGGCCGTACGTGTCGCCCACCAGCACTGCGGCGACGGGGAGAGCACGGACGGCGGTTTGCACATGCAATAGCAAGCAAGCAGCGATGTGGCGGTGCAAGTGGCATGCCAGCAGGCAGGCGGGCAGGTGGGGAGGAAATCGGCAAGAGGATGTGTTGCAGTGTGAAGAGAAGGCAGTTGGGGGCCGCCCCGGCCGCAACTGCCTAACGCTCACCCTCGGGCGCGCGGTACCAGCGCGTGACCACGTAGGTGGTGTAGGCCGGGTCGGAGGCAGCGCTGGTCATGGCCCGGGCGAACCCAAAGTCGCAGAGCTGCGGAGTTACGATGAAGGGCGGAGGGGAGAGCCTCAAATGTCCGAGACTCAGTGTTGGCTTAGACACCCACAGAAGGATGACTGCTGCTGAGTGCTGCTGTGGCTGCAGCGTCTAAGAATCGCATAGCTGCAGCGTCGCAAACGGGGCGCGGGGGGGTCTCGGGCGCCTGGGACTTTTGGTTTTTTGCAAGCGACTCTCATCTTAGCTGCCACAAAACCAATAGTGGTTGGCCACGGACGCAGCCGCGCACCTTCATAACGCCGTTGTCCGTCAGCAAGATGTTGCTGGGCTTGACGTCGCGGTGGATGATCTGCTTGCGGTGCAGGTATGCGCAGGCCTGTGCCAGCTGCCAGGTGATAGATTTCACAAGCGGTAACGGCAGGCCGCCGCGACAGGCCTTCAGCTCCTGTAGTAGCGTACGGTCCACGTACTCTACCAAGGGGGCGGCGCCGCATTGCGTGGGTGGGAAAGGAACAAGCGTTCAGTTGCCAGTCAGGTGCCGTAAGTTATGGCAAGCCTGGCGCAAGCGGTGACACTCGCACGCCGGCCAAGCTCGTTGCGAGAGTGCTCACCAAAGACGAGGTACAGCCTGCCGCTTTGGCTCTTGTAGGCCTCCAGCAGGTTGACGATGTTCACGTTCTGCGCCGGGCAAACCCAGAAGCGCGGTCAGTCGGGCGGTCGTGCGGCCGCAGCCTCCCCAGGGAACGGATGCCACCGTGCTGAGCGGCGTGGGCAGGCAGCCCTGTAGCACACAGCCCCAGCCACCTCCTGCCCCTGCCTGCCCTACCTTGGCCAGCTGTAGCACGCGCACCTCGCGCATGGCTATTTCACTTTCCTGCAGGGTCAGGGCAAGCCGGCGTGGTTGCGCGTCGGCACGGTACAGCGTGTCTGCCCGGACAGACAGGCAAACAGGCCACGGCGCGCACCTGGGCGTTGGTGAGCCCAACGACGTTGATCAGCCCAACGGCGCCCGCCCAACGGCGCAACACGCTCACCTCTTCATTCTGCGGAACGTCCTTCATTTTCTTAACGGCCACCATCAGGCCCGTGTTCTTGTCCCGAGCACGCCATACAGACCCCTGTGCGGCGAGACGAGCGCCGAGAGCAAGTCAGCTTCCGCTCACGCGGGCTGCACCTGGCTGCAGGCCCCCTGCCCCCTGCGCGCTGCTGCTCGAGGATATTGCAATGCCTGCATGCCACCGGCCTCACATATGCTCCCTCGCCCGTCCGGCTGAGGAATTCGTACTTCTGCAAGGAGGGGGAGGCGTTGGAAAGCGGCGGGCAGCTGAGGCGGCAGTTGCCGTCGTCGGGTTCACGGGCACAGACCGTGAAGCCCCGCCTAGACGACGGGGGCGGGTGCAATGTGGTGCAATTTGTGCAGTGCTGCTGCGCCCAGCGCACGAAACGGTGAAGCGAGCAAGTTCAGACGTCGTCAGAAATGGACTCGAGTTCTGGATTATCTGTTCAGTGTCACGCGTACTAGCTTGATGCGCAAATCGATGTGCGCATGCGCAGACGCGGCAGCGGTGGCTTCGCCTATCAATGATGCGGACGAGCGGCTTGGTCAACGTGCCGCTGTTTGGTGAGCCCCAGCAGTCCGTGTCATCGACAGAACGTTGAATATGGTGGCCAGAAACGTACGCAGGCTACGGCCGCTCGTCGAGGGAACTCGTTGCTGCTTCGAGTCGTAGAGTTAAGCCCGACGTCCACGCCAGCCCCTACTGGGACTTATGCAGGAGCTAGGTCACAGGCACAAGGCCTGGGGGTGGGACGCGGCGCCGCGGCCCAAGAGTCGAGAGCATTTGGCCGGCTTCGCAGAAGCGAGCCTAATAGCCCCTTCTTCGCGCACCTCCATGGTAGCTAGCTCCCCTAGGCACAGTGGCTTAGAGCTCGGTGCCTCGGTTGAGCTCCGTGCGAAATGCGTCCGCAGCGCCTCACGCCGCGCATAGTCGCCTAGAATGCAAATTGGTAAACGTGCAGAGACTTGAGAGCTGCAGGGTTTCAGGCATCCGTCGCGTAGCGATTCAGCGGTGGACTCTCAGGACTGCACAGCTGTTTGCGTTCCGTAAGGCCTGTGTATGGGTAGTTATAAGTGTCGTGTGGTGTGCTGGGTTTACAGCGGGCAGGTTTCAAGATGAATGGCTACCTGGGCGATAACGGCTGACCTGGGTGTCACTGCGGCGCCCTACCTCGCACAAGGGCTCGGCCATGATCCTGCGACATATCCATGAGGATTGATTTCATTCGCTCGCATATGGCAGCTTCAAACCGCGGAGTGCTCCTTTCCTTTTCCGAAACTCGACCCTGGCCCCCTCCTGGCCCTTAACTGCCCTTCGTCGCCCCGCTGTCGCCCTCAGTCGCCCGCCAAACTGCTCACTCGGACAGACTGCACCTAGTTACAAGCCATCACCCCACGGCCCTCGCTCTCGCGCCGTGCTCAAACAGGCACTGTGAAAGCGGCGAATAGCCGGGACAGGCCGTTGTCGGCCTTAACAGGCAAGTCGAGCCTGACCTGCGCAGGCTCTGGCCGTCTTATATCACAACCGAGCACCACGACGTACCACTAGCCTTATCGAGACAGGCTGCGCAGGGGATGTTGTGTTTGGTGTCGATGGGATGCGGCGTTTTCAGACAAACATGAAAACCAGAAGTCCGTGACTCCGGGTTTCAGAAGAAACGTTGCTATGCCGGAATAAGTGTGGCTCTGGATGACCCGCTCGCACGGGCCCTGTCATGCGGCGCGGCATCAAACACGTTCTTCCGGTTGTCCGCTAGGAAGCGGATCTTACATGGAGTGGTGTGGCAGTGGCAAGCCGACGATTAACCCGAAGCCGGTAACCAGGAGGCAACTCCCTTCAGCCGATGTCCCTCGCCCGGAGTTGTTTTCGGGGCGAGGGAAAGCTTCCATACCACCCACCGGCGCGCCCACCTTCTCAACACACCACGCACAAGGCAAAGATAAGCGTGCAGCCACTGGGCCCAAACACAGCACGAGTAACGTTATCGAATGGCGTCCTTCCGCCGGCGCGATGTAGAACGCAGCAAACGGCAGGCAGGGGGCGTGGGGCGGGATACCGTGCTGCCTCCGCGTACTTTCGCGTTCTTTGGCGTGGGGCGCAGAAAACCACTCCCACACCTGCCAATGTCCCATACCCGCAGTCTGGGCAGCCGGGCCCGAGGGTTCCCTTAGACCCTTTTTGTCAGCGCACCCACCAAAACCAAGCACGCGCGCACACCATGTTCACTCAGATCCCATCAGGACCTCACAGGCACACACACAGCAGGAACACAGGCACGCCAGTGGGGCGCGCTCACCCGGCGACGCCGTCGGAGTCTGGGTCGGCGACGTCCGGCGGCCTCCTGAACAGAAACCGCCCGTCCGCCGACGCGGCCAAGAAGGGGTGGTCCAGCGGCACGGCATCCCACCCACGCGGCGGCAAGCCAAGGGCCGCAAACGAAGACAGGCGGTTTGTCCGTTGTGGCTTCCCAGCCACGAACGGGGAACGGCAAACCTATCCCAGGCTCCCAGCTGCGCATGGGTGCATGGATCGCCCCCAAAAGAGGCCTCCCACACCAGACGCACATCATCGGTCAATATGCGGTCATATCTGGGATAACTTGATCAGTCTCTCACGCCGCCGCTGCTGCCGCTCTAGCTGTGTCGCTGCCGCTTGCGGCGGCCGCTACCATCCCCTCCGCCTCTGCCGCCAGGCGCATCGCTACCCGGCCAGGCCCGGCCTGTCGCCGCCGCCAGGGCGGAAGCAGGCCGGGCGCTCAGCCCCGACAGCTGGAGGCACAGCAGCTGCTGCATGTTAAGATCGGCGTTTGCGTTTGCGTTTTCATAATTGCAAATTGGCTCCGTAGACACCTCTGCGCAAACTTCAGGTTGGGTTAACTTCAGGTAACAAACTGGGAGCGAGGTCATGGTGCGAGCACTGGACACATGGCCGTACCCACACGCGGCATCAAACACGTTTGTCGATCCCCGTATGGCTACCTTGCCGCCTGATTGCGAGTATAACTTGTCCGGTGTGGCTGGGACGAGCCCAAGGCCAGAAGGATCCTGAGGGAACGCGGCGACGTATCCTCTCCTGGTATCCCGCAGCGCATGAAGCCCTGTCAACTTACCCCCAGCGTATGTGCAACTTGCATGCTGATGAGGGCTAAAGCACAAGTCAAGCGAGCCCACAGCCGCCCGCCCGTGCACCCCTGGCTGTCAACGTTGTGGCCCCGCCCAGGCTGTGGACTGCCAACATTCAACGTGACCGTTCCTCGACGGCCGTCAAGCTGCTCACCAGCCGGGGCAGGACTCTGACACCGAGTGCCTTGCACTGCTCCATCCCCATCCAGCAGCCCGCATGCCGCCTTGCCACCCCACGCCACACGCAGCAGTACGCACCGATCAGCGAGGGCCATGGACCGACGCGGTGCACACACGGTCAGTGGTGGGAGCGAGCACGAAATGTTCCGCAAATCCCGCGCCTGCTCCAATCCCAGCGCGCGGTATGTGCAGCGATGGCCCAGGCGCCCCCAACATGCAGCCACGCAACATCCCAAACAACGCGAAACTTGCTCTTGCCGGCGGCTGGCCCACGGCGCAGCCCACCACGTCGCATCGAACATCGAAACAACCCAAATAACCCAAGCAAACACACGCGCACCCTTAGCCTTGACACGTTTAACAGGTACCGGTGACCGTGCATCTCCCCACGTCGCCATCACCATCACAGGGCTACTAAGTCATCCAGGTCAGCCCATTCCCCTGCGGCGCTTCCCGCCAGGCTGCTGAGGCCCAGGCGGCTGCCCCCCAGCGAAATCGGCGCCGCTACCGGCACCATTGGCGGCGGCGCCATTGGCAGCGGCGCCGCCAGTTCCGCACACAGCGGCACCGCCAGGGTGGGCGCGGCCGCCAGCGTCAGGTACGCCGCCGCCGCCGGGTGCTGTGCGCCGGCCTCCACGCCGCCACCCTCCCCAGCGCTCGCGCCCGACGCGACTCGCTGCAGCGCCGCCGCCACGGCCTCCGCGTCCACGCCGCCGCTGCCGGCCCGTGCCGCAGCCTCAGTCGCCTCCTGCACGGTGCCTACTCCATCACCCAGCCCGCCCATGCCGCCGTCGCTCAAGTGCTGACCCACATGACCCACATGGCCCATGTGGCCCATGTGGTGGTGCCCCATGACGTGGCCCAGTGCCTCCAGCGCGTTCATGGACGGCGACGCGCTCATGGCCAGCGGCGTGTGGTGGTGCGGATCCGCCATGAAGACGTCGGGCATGGGGTCATGGTCGTGGTCGCCATGGTCCGCCAGCCCCAGCAGCGGGCTGTGCGGCACCCCCGGCCCCGCCGCCGCCGCCGAGCCCGCCGCCGAGGCCTCGGCCGGGGCGCCGGCGGCGTCGTGGTGATGGTGGTCGTGGTGGCCGTGCAGGTGGCCGTGCATATGGTGATGGTGGTCATCGGAGAAATCGAGGCCGTGCGGCGGCGACAGGCCCGACGCCATGGGCCGCAGCTCGTCGTCTGCCGCAGCCAGCGCTGCCAGGTGGTCGTGCGCGTCGTCCAGGCCGTGGTCATGGTCGTGGTCGTGACCGTGCTCGACGTCATCATGCATGTCGTCGTGCACCCCGTGCACCGACCCGTGCGCGCCGTGGGCGTCGTCCAGATGGTCGCCCATGCCGTCCGTGTCCGCGTGCAGCAGGTGGTTGGAGCCGTGGTGGCTGGCGGGCTCGTCGGCATGCAGAGCCAGGCCCTCGACCTCCAGCGCGCCGGGCGCCGACGGTGCTGGCATGAGCGCATCGCGGCTGCCCGCCGCCGCCGAGGGCGGCGGCACCGCCGACGCGGCGCGCTTGTCGGCCGCGGTCGCGCGGCGCTTGCCGCTGCCGCCGCCGCCGCCGCCGCCGCCGAACAGCGCCGCCGACTCGCCGTAGACAACCATGTCATCGGAGAGGGCCGTCCGACGCTTGCGCACGGGTCGGGCTGAGGCCGACGCTGAGCCCGCCGCGGACGCGTGAGCTGCCGCCGCTGGCTGCGGTTCCTGCTGCGACGCAGCCTGCGGCTGCGGCTGCGGCTGCTGCGGTTTGGACGGCAGCGGCGCCTGACCTTGGGCCTGCGCGGTGGCCTTGGCTGTCGGCGCCTGCGAGCGCTGGCCCTTGGCGGCCTGCTGCTTGGCTGCTGGCTGCTTGGCGGCTGGCTGCTTGCCGGCGGTCGTCGGCTGCGCTGCGGGCGTTGGGCCGGACGTGGCTGACGGTGCGGCAGGCGGCAGCGGCAGCGGCAGCAACTGCTGCGGCACCCCTGACGGCTGGGAAACCACGACAGGGGTCGGCGACAGGGGTTGCAGGACGCCCACTGCCGCCACGCCAGGCGCAATCATGATCGTGCGTGCTGCGGCCGCCACGGCGGCAGCGGTGACAGCTGGCGCCGCCGGCGGCGGCGCCGTCACCGCCGGCCGCGACACGGGCGCCGGAGCATGCGCCACCGGCGCAACAATGGCCGCCGGTGGCGCCACGGCCCGAGCCGGCACGAGGACAACCGGCGTCGGCGCGGGCGCCGGCGGGGGCGCCAGCGGCGCCGGGGCCGGCGGCAGCGGAGCCGGCGGCAACGGTGCCGGTGGCGGCGGGGCCGGCGGCGGTGGGGCCGGCAGTGGTGGGGCCGGCGGCTGCGGTGCCGGTGCCGGTGGAGCAGGCGTGGGCGCGGGCATAGACGGCATCGTCGGTGGCAGGCCCGTCGGCGACGCCAGCGGCATCGGCAGGCGCCGCGCGGCGGTGGCGGTGGCGCCGCCGACGCGGCTGCTGGTGCTTGGGCCGCTGGTGGTCTCCTTGCGCAGCAGCAGCACGCCCGGCGCGGCGGGAGGGCCCGACACGACCGCGCCACCCGTGGCGTCAAGCAGGCGCACGGATGGCCGGGTGGGGCGGCTGCTGCGCCGCGGCGACACGCCAATCTCTTCCGCGGTCGCCGCCTGCCCCGCCGCGGCGGCTGGGCCCTGCGGCTGCGGCACCGCCTGCGGCTGCGGCTGGGCGGCAGGCTGGGCCTGCGCCAGCTGCGGTGGCGCTTGCGGCAGCGCCGGGGTCGCCGCGACTGGCGCTGCGGCTGCGGCCGGTGTGGCCGATGCCGTGCCAGCGGCAGCAGGGGCCGGGGCCGGGGCCGGGGCCGGGGCCGGGGCCGGGGCGGGGGGCGACGGCTGTACAGGCGCGGGCACGAGCACGGGGAGAGCCGCAGCGGCCGCCGGCGCCTGCGTCGCCGGAGCCGTGGCCGCCACAGGCGCGGCGGCGAAGGCCGAGGCGACAGCCGGAGCTGCGGCGGCTGGGGCCGGAGCCGGAGCCAAGGGAGCGGCACCGGCCGCGCCGCCAGCCAGCTGCTGCTGTTGCTGCTGCTGCTGTTGTTGCGCCATCAGCTGTTGCTGTTGCTGCAGCTGCTGGAGTTGCAGTTGCTGGATCTGGAGCTGCAGCAGTAGCTGCTGGTGCTGCAGCAATTGCTGCGGCGTCAGCATGGGCAGCACGGGCCGGACGCCCGGCGGCGGCAGCGCTGCCACCGCCGCTGGCACCGGCACCGGCGCCAGCGCCGGCGGCACAGCAGGCGGCGCCGCTAGCGGTGGCGCCGTCACGGCTTCCGCCCCCGGCAGCTGCTGCTCGGTGCCGATTGATGGCTGCTGCTGTAGCGGCTGCTGCTGCTGCCGCTGCGACTGCGACTGCTGCGCCGCCGCCGCCGCCGCACTGCGCGCCTTGCCGCCGACCTTGCCGCCGCCGGTGCTGGCGGCCGCCACCACATGCTGCATCTCCTCCGCCAGCTCCAGCTCGGAGTCGAGGAGGTGCTTGGGCACTCGCCGCTCGCGGCGCGGCCGGGCCGCAGCGCGTTCATTGTCCGCCGCCGCCGGCGCCGTCAGCCCCGCGGCGCCGCGGCTGCCACGCTTTGTGCCCTGCGACGTCGTCGTCGGGGCGGCGGCCGCGCCGGGAGCGCCGGCCGACGCGTCGGCTGCGCCGGCGTCGGGCGCGGGCGGAGAGGTGGGCGCTGGCACAGGCGCTGGGTTGGGCGCTGGGGTGGGCGCCGGCGCGGCCGGCGGGGCAGCCGGCGGAGGCATGGTGGGAGGGGCGATTGCCGCCGCCGCCGGCAGCGTCGCCGGCATGGCAGGCACGGCGGCAGCGGGCAGCTGGCGAGCGGTAGATCCCGGCAGCATAGAGGCACCCGGGGCGGCAGCGGCCGCTGCAGCAACAGCCGCGGCAGCAGCGGCGGCCGCCTTGTCCTGCGGTGCCGCAGCGGCGGCCGCCGCCGTCGCCGCCATCACCGCGGGCAGCAGCATGGCCGCTGTGGCGGCGGGCGGGCGCGCCGCCGCCGGCTGGCCCGCCGCCGCGGCTGCGGCCGCCGCCGTCGCCATCATCATGGCTGTCGCCGCCAGCGGCTGAGTCAGCATCGGTAGCAGGAGGTGCGGGTTCTGCGGCAGCGGCTGCAGGGCCGGCGGAGGCGCCGGCGCCGGCGCCGGCGCAGAAGCACTCGGCGCCTGCGGCGCAGCGGCGCCCTCGCTGGCGGCTGCGCTTGCCTGCACCGGCTGTGGCGGCTGTGCCGTTGGCACTGCCGGCGGCGGCGACGACGCCTGCGCCGCATCGGAGTCACCGGCGGCGCCGTTGCGGCGGGCCGCGCGCTGCGCCCTTGCCTTCTTGGCGCCCTCAACCGTGCGCCGGTGCTCCTGCCGCGCCGCCGCCTCGGCCTGCAGCTCCTCCCACTGCAGCAGCTGGCGCGGTCCAAGCCGCTCCCGGTCCGCCGCGCTCATGGCGGCGTCAAAGGCTGCACCGCCGGCCTCCGTGGCCGTTCCCAACGGCCCACTCGCCGCCGTCGTCAGCGACGCTGCAGTCGACGCCCCTGCCAGGAGTATCGATGGCACTCCAGGCATCTGGCCCAGCAAGAAGGGCAGAGCCGTCGGCTGCGTCGGCTGCGCAAACGGCGTCGAGCCTGGCGGCGGCGGCGGCGCCGCCGCGGCCGTCGCCACCGTCAGGGTGCCCTCGGGGTCGTACGGCAGGTACGGCACCTCGCCAGCGGCCGGCGCGACGCCCGCCACCGCGACCACGGCCTCGTGGCAGGCGTTCAGCGCGTCCTGCTCGTCCAGAGGGGCGCTGTACGGCAGTCCGTATTTGCTGATCGGGCCCAGCCGGCGGATGGCGGCCAGCGGCGGCGCGGCGCGGCGCGCGCGGGCCTCAGTCAGCGCGGCGGCCGCCTCTGGAAACAGCGCCATCGCGGTTTCCAGCAGCGCCCGCAGCTCCTCCAGCGAGTGCCTGCGGGCGTGGGCAGGGAGGCAGGCGGCGGCGTGACGCGGTGACACCCCGGCTCAGACGGCAAAACGTGCCCGTCGCTGACACTGCTGGCGAGGAAGACTTGTTGCACCGGCACGCAGGGTGCTGCCGGAGACAAAGGGCCGCACCTGACGAGCAGCACGCAGCTGTCAGGGGAGGCGCCCAGCGCGGCCGCGTGCTCGGGGCAGGCGGCGGCGCCGGGCCGCTGCGCGCTCACGACCGCCGACATGTGGAGGTCGGCCTTGCAGGCCACGCAGTCCACGTCACTGGTGCACGTGTGCAGCCCGCAGCCGTCGCGAGCAGCTGCGGAGCCACGCATGCGCCGCTCCTGGATGGGTGCATGCGTAGGCAGGAGGGGCGCGGGCATGGGCATGTCTTGTCATGGCATTCGGTGTGGCGCCCGGTTGAGCGCGGCGGCAGCAGCGCTGTCCCCCTGACTCGTTGACGCCGGCACTAGCCCCGCCCCCGCTTCGCAGCTCCTGGCCCACCTGCACCACGCCGAATGCCGCCGCCACCTCACGCTGCCGCGCCTCCTCCTCCACCCGCAGCGCTAGCTCCGCCGCCGCCAGCGGCACCGCCTCCGGCGGCACCTCACCCAAGCCCACCCCCGCCTGCCAGCTGTACGCAAGCGGCGCCCCGGCCCCCGCGCCCTCCTCCGGCTCCGCCTTGCACTGCCCCAGCAGTTGCGCATGCGTCGGCTCAGGCTTGACGCCCACCGCCTCCTCCGGCTGCGCCAGCACCTCCTGATCCAGCTCCATCGCCTGCGGCCCCGCCCCGGCCTCCGCCGCCCCGGCTTCCAGCTTGACGTCGCCGCCAGCCGGCGGCGCCGCCGACTGCAGCCCGTGCAGCCCCAGCTCCTCGGCGCGGGGGGGCGCGGTGCGCAGCAGCGGCGCCGCCGCCACGAGCCGCAGCAGCAGCGAGTCGTGGTTGATGGTGCCGCGGCGGCCCTGGGACCGGTAGCGCGCCACTGCGTCGCTGCCGTGCGGCAGCCAGTCGGGCGGCGCAAAGTTGACGGCCTCGGCCACGTTGAAGCCGGCGTTGAGGCCGGAGTGGTAGGCGTGGGGAAAGGTGACCACGAAGGAGCCGGGCTCCTGCACCAGCCTGCGGTGGCGCGCGAGTCAGGCGGTTAGGGGCGGGCGGCGCCAAAGGGAGGCGGCCAAGAGGGGTTGCGGAGGGTGGGCCAGGCAGCGAGAACCCTGCGCAAGCGGGGCGAGCCGCCACGCCCTGTGGCCGGTGCGATTGCCCCGGGCTTTGGAGCGCCCCACACGCCCTCGCTTCACGCACCTGTACACCGGCACGCCCCGCCTGCGCAGCTCCGACGGCGACAGCTGCGTCACCAGGCGATGCAGTAGCAGCGGGTCCTCCGCCAGCAGGTGCGGCACTGCGTCTCGCACCGCCGCCTCGAACTGGCCCATGGCTTTCGCCGGCACGCCGTACCATACCTTCACGGAGGAGAGGCGGGAAGGGGACAGCAGCAGTGGCGGACTCCGGCAAGACAGGCTTGCGCAAGCGCGGGACGGGTGGAGGGTGACGCTCCGGCGCTGGCTGCGCATCATGCTGGACCACATGTGTGGAGCGCTGAGCAGCCTGGGGCCACGACACCCATGGGGCCTGGGGCTACGGCCGCACACGGCCCGACGGTACGAAGCCGGTACCGGGGGATGCAGCCTGCGCGGCGCACCTTGCTTGCGCCCGTGTGCAGGTAGTTGATCGAGTAGAGCGCGTGGTCCTCCACGTGCCAGCAGAAGGCGCTCAGGCAGCTGCCCACGTACAGCCACGGCACCATGACGCCTGGGGCAGGCGGTTGGGCGGGCGGCGCGGCACGAGGGCATGCACGGATGCATGTGGCGAGGGGAGCGGGGGAGCCACAGGCTGCTCCTGGCGGCATGTGACGGACGGAGCGGAACCTCGCGCCGGGGCTCGCAGATGTGGGGCTGTGCTGATGTGCGGTGATACGCACACAGGCAGGCGCCGCCCTCACCCGTGACGAGCTCGCTGCTCTCCAGGTAGCGCAGCAGCGACCCGCGGGACCGCGGCAGTGCGTTGATGTTCCAGGGGTGCACCGCGTACGCCTGGCAGCGATCGTCGCCCGGGTACCGCGCCTCCAGCACCGCGCGCTCCCGCTCCGCCTGCCCCTCGCCCCGCCCCGGCGCCGGCTCGGCGGCGGCGCCGCGCTGGTCGCGCGGCGGCGCTCGCCAGGGAGGCATGGGGAAGCCGGAGCCGTGGCGCGCAGAGTCCAGATCGGAGCCGTACAGCGTCTCCACCACGGACCCCGCGACGGGGCGCTCCACGATCCGCCAGAACTCCGCCTCCACCTGCTCCAGGCTGGGCTCTTCGCCCGATCCCGGCTGGCTGGCGGATGCGGCTGCGGCAATGGCGCCGCGAGGCGTGCCGGAGCTGGCTCGCCGGCGGCGGCCGGAGCCAGCTCTGCGTTCGCAGGGAAGGAGCAGCGGCGCGCGTGAGTAAGCAGGCACGTCGCGGGCCCCAGCCCTGCACCCGGCCGCGCCTGTGAGCCTGAAGCAGGGCTCCGCACGCAACAGGCCTCACCTCTCAAGCGGCGCCTGCCGGTCGCCGGTAAAAGGCGGCAGCCCAAAGTGCAGCGCACGCGCCCAGGCCGCGTACGCCTGGAACGACCTGAGCGTGTACAGCCGCTCCGACCCAAACTCGCCGGCACCATCCGACTCCGACCCGGAGCCGCTGTCGCTGCCGCTGCTGCCGCTGTCGTCCTCCACCGCCGCGCCGCCGTCCCTGCGCTCACGCCTCGGGCGGCCGGCGCTGACGGCGGCGAGCGCCGCCGCCGCTGCGGCGGCCGCGGCCTCGTCGGGGCCAAGCAGCGGGTGTGGCGCCAGGCCCGTGGCGTAGCGCTGCAGGGAGCCTTCCACCGCCGCGCCCGGAGCGCGCGGACCCTGCGGCCCCAGCGGCGGCGCGACCAGCCGCACCCCCGCCGCGTCGGGCGCAGCTGCGGCCGCAGCCGCCTGCTGCGCGGCCCTGGCGGTGGGCCTGCCGCCCGCGAGCTGGTCCATGCAAGACATGCATTGCCGTCCCATGCGGCCGCCCGTGGGAACCTCGGGCGTCGCCGAGCCGTCACCGGCCCCTGCCCCGAACCCAGGCCCTGCACCGAAAGCGGATCCGAATCCAGGCCCGGCTGCGGCCGCCGCGTCGGCTCTGCAGGGCCGCATAGCCAGCTGGCTAATGAGCTGCTTGCGCGTGGGGAAGCGGAACCAGTCGCGGCCGCCCTCGTCGCGCGTGGCAGAGCCCAGCAGGAAGGGCGGCTCCCAGCAGCCCGCCGGCGGCACGATGCGGCAGATGCCGTACTGCTCGGCCTGCGGCCGGATCTTGGCAATGTACGACAGCGGATCCGCGAACTCCTCGGGCGTGGGCTGGAAAACGGGCGCCGCGGGCAGGTCCTGCTCCCGCGGGCGGTTCAGGGGCAACAGGGACCCGGCCGTCACCTCTGGGTAGACACCAGCCATGCCCGGGCCAGCTGGGACCACGGCCCGGCGGCCGGGGTGGGCGTGTGAGCGCGTTGCAAGGCCCACGCAGGCCGGAACCTGCGCTGGAATGCCTGTCAGGCAGGGCCCTGCTCCTCACCTGCTGGAAGCGGGCCTCCTCGGGCTTCCACCGCGCCAGCGGCCGCGTCGCCAGAGGCCGCGAGCGGCAGCTGTTGCAGCCAGCCTGTCGGGAAGGCAGCAACAACCCCACCCTCAGCTGCATACCTGAAGCACGGCACACCCCGTAAACCCGTTCCAACCCCAGCCCAGCCCAGGCACAGGCCCCCACAACACCCAGGACCCCATCTTGACCAACCAGCGCCGGCGCCGGCCGTCGCACCCTGCCCTTCGCCCCACACACCGGCGAGTAGCGGCAGCGGCTGCAGCCCGGCATCGCCTCCTCGGGCTGCTCCTCCTCGCCGCTGCTCGCCGCGCCGCCCGTGCTGGCCGCCGGCGCCTCATCGCTGCCATCGCTGTCCAGCTCCGCCTCGTCACCGTCGTCGTCCGTGACCTCAAACTGCCGCTGGAAGGCTGAGCCGCGGCCACGGACACGATCCAGGCCCCGGGTGCCGCCACCGGACCTGGCGACGCCGGTTGGCGACGCTGGTGCCGCGCCCTGCGGCTGCGGCTGCCGGCTACGGCGGTGGACCCTGGTTGTCGCGGCGGGCGGTGAGGATGGAGGGGCTTGGGCGCCGCTGTCGGCGGCTGAGGGGTCGGTGGGCATGACTAGCTGCGGCGCAGGCCCCGTGGTGTGCTGGCTGGCGCTGCTGGCGCCGTCGCCGCTGCCAGCGCAAGCGCCGGCGGCGCTGGCGGCCGGCCCGCGCGCCTGCTGCAGCAGCGGCTGCACCGGCGGCATGAGGCCGAGCAGCGGCAGAGGCAGCAGGGGGCAGGCGGCCGGCAGGGCGCCGGGCAGCTGGGCCTGCACTTGAGCCTGCTGCTGTTGCTGCTGCAGCAGCAGCTGCTGAAGTTGCAGCAACTGCAGCTGCGCCATCATGATAGGGGAGGCCGCAGGCAAGGCCGCCGCAGCAGCAGCTGGGCCAGCCAGCCCGCTTGCCGTCGGCAGCGCGGCCCCCTGGACCGGCACAGGCGCGTGCGCTGGCACCGGCAGCGGCACCGGCAGCGTCGCCGTCGCGGCGGTGACGTTGCCGGCGGCGGCCGCTGCCGGCTCGGCTACCTCGGAAACCAGCGGAGTGCTACTGTCCTCGCCATCTGACCCGCTTGGGGCCCTGCCACCTGCGGCGTCCAGCTTATCGGACGACCCAGCGAACGCCGCTACGCCTTGCAGCTTGCGCCGGCTGCACTGCTCCTCATCTTCCGGACCCGGACGCTCTAGCGGGCTGGCTTCCTCGCAGTCGTTGGCGCGAGGCCGCACCGCGCCCGTGGCGATGCTGGCGGCACCCTGGTGGTCGCCGCTGCTCGTCGTGCTCTGGTTGGAGCCCGGAGCGCTGGGCACCCAGCCGGGCGCTGGCACGGTTGCCAGGAGGCCGCCGTCCGGCGCGCCGTCTTGGAGCTTGTGTGGCAGCAGGCACTGGTCCGGAAGCGCGGCCATAGCACGCTGCGCTGCCGCTATCCTCGCGCAAGCGCGAGGGCGCAGAGGGTGGTGTTACCACCACCTAAAATGCCTGTAGCTTCAAAGCCGGGCGGCCCCCGGCGAGGGTGCGGAGGCGGGCGCCGGGGGCCCGGGCAGTTGCCATTCGTCTGTGTGGGGCACGTGAGGGCGGGAAAACCCAGGAAGACTGGTCAGAGCGGATCAGCGCAAGCTATCAAGCGTCTCAGCATCGCACGCCGCTCCTAGTAGAGTGTGGGGGCTAGACGCTGGCGACAGCGGCGGCAATCAGGACCTGAGGCCGTTGCCGGCACTTCTCGCCGAGCTGGCGCTCGTCTCGAATGAGGCTGTGTCAGCTACCCATACGTCTTGACGACCTGTTGTGCGCTGCCGGTCAGCGGCTGCGACTTCCAGTCACACAGCACGGCGAGCCCAGCATTGTAGCTGACAATGAACCCTTCAACCAGGTATCGCCAAGACAGCGCGGAGCGATGGTCGCTCGCCCTTGGGAGAACGACCCGCCTGAGCACGCTGAGCCCCGACAGCACCCGTCATGAACACAGGACCATGTAGAACAATATGGAGTTAAAGTGGAGCAGTACCGAGGCGTCAACGTTCGTCGCGCACCTCGTCGCGCGCCTCGAGTCTAACAAAGTCACCTCATCGATGGATGCAAAAGCTAAGCATTTGGGATAGCTGCGATGCCGTCAGTTACGCGCTTCGTGCTAGGAAAGCGCTCAATGTCAATCGTGTGTGCGAAAGTTGCGAGAGTTCCTATTTGGGGTAATGTTACGTATCGAGTCCCGGCGAAACTGACGACTATGGGAATGAAGCGGGTAGTTGTGACCGTGGGCGGCCTTCACCCACCGATCCCCTCCTCTCCAACCCCTCCCCGCCCCAGGTGATCGAGAGCAGTTTGGGTACGGGGACGCTACGCAAGTTCGCTCCATGCTGGATTGGGCCTATTGATAAGGGCGCCGGCCAGGGGCCTTGGCAGCATTGCTGCACGCTTCCGGCAGCCTGCCTCAACCATGCACAGGCCCACGAAGCGCTATTCCGTTCAACCCGCTGCAGCTCCGCGGCGCCCTTGGTGGCCATCCCCCTGTGCAACCTCTCCTGCCCCCAGCAAGTGATAATCCAACAACCTCGCCCTTCTTTCCCGGCCACCAACACCTCTCGCCGCGCCCCACTCCCAGCCATCACATTCGCGCCACCCAAGCTCCACCCTCCCCAAACGCAACCCCGTGCCTTCAACTCACGCGGCTTGCAGTCCTGCCCCTGGCCCCCAACCCGTTGCAACCTGCAAAGTCCGAGTCCCGGTATCCCGTGCACCACACTGACCGGCAGCCCCCCCTAGTAGCCCGCCTCGAGCTGCTCCCGCGCCATCGCCACCTGGTCCCGCGGCAGCAGCGCCAGCAGCTCGGCCAGCTTGGACTGCGCCGCGCTCAGCGACTGCAGGCTGAAGGCGGCGTAGGTGGCGTTCTGCGCGCCGGTGATGGCCTTCTGCGGGATGGCGTCAAAGTACTGGTTGTAGTCCAGGCTGCGGGGGGAGCAATTATGAAGGGGGATTAGGGGAGGGATAACGATGAGCTGTTGCGCAGGTATCAGGTCAGCGAAGTGGAAAAGTAGGTTTGTGATGGGGGGCGGCGACGGGCAAAGACGAGGAGGAGAGAGGAAGGGAGCAGTGACGGGAAGGAGAGGAGACGGAGAGGGCAGAGGGAGCCGGTGATGAGGAGCGGTGGAGGTGGGAGGGGAAGGGGAAGGGGGAGGTACCGGTAATGCTGCTCAAAGAGGAGGAACGATAGATAGATAGCCTCTGGTTCAGAGGGGGAACACGCGCGATGCCGGCATTGCGGAGGGAGGGAGAGGAGCTACTCCACAAGGTAGCCCATGGCGATGGGAGGAGAGCAAGGCAGGGGAGGAACGCGCGCGACGGAAGGCCGCCAGGAGCATAGTACCGTACGGGAGACGAAACGGACAGGGGTGCGGGCAGGTAGCAGGACGGCCTCCCGCTCGCAGGTCACGAGCTGCGAGGGGCCCCACTGTGCAGCCCCTCACTCGCCCAACGTGCGTATAGCAGGCACTCTGCAAACCCCATGGCTGCACACCCTCCTCTGTGTAAGCGTCTTGCAACCCGCTCCAGTACACGGGACATGCGGGGGCCCAGCTCCCTCCCCTGCCCCTCGGACCCACCTGCGCAGGTACTCGTACAGGTCGGCGCTCAGCTCCACGGCGCGCGACGCGGTGCGGGCCTCGGGGATAAGCGCGATGATGTTGTCCAGGTTGGAGCGCACGTTGTTGGGCGGGCCCTCGATGCGGGCCAGCGCCTGCCGCAGCAGCGCCCAGTCGGCGTCCTCAATGATGGCCTTGCACTCGTCAAGCAGCGACTGCACGGGCAGGGAGACGGGGATGGAGGTGGGGTGGCGGTGGCGATGGGGCCGGTGAGTATCGTGGTGGGCCGGCGTGCGAGGGTGGGGCCGCACGGTTGCTTGATGTGGGGCCTGGGCCAGGAACGGCAGGGCCGGAGGTTGGGGAGGGGCGGCGACAGCAGGGAGGCGGGCGGCTGGCGGTGAGGAGCGATGGCCACGCGGGGGCTAGACTGCAGCCACAGCTAACACCGTGACGAGACACGGCATGGGAGAAGCATGCACCGCGGGGACCTCGTGCCGCGTACGGCATGGGACCGTGCTGGATGCCACGCGGCTCGGGGCAGCGCTTGGCGAGGAGCGGGCGGGCGTCCGGGACCGCGCCTCACCGCTCTTGTGGCCCCCCAGCATGATTGCCGCTCAAAAGCGTGGCAATGGCTCCACAGACCGTCAGTCTATGCATCACCCCAGTTTGCAACCAGATCGGGGCCGCCTGCCCACGTCGGGTCCCGCGGATTGTTTCTCTCGTGTGTCGCTGGACCGCTGCTGCAGGCCGAAGCCGCCAAGCCCATACGGCAGCTTAGCCTGGCCGCGCCGCCCGGCCCTGCCAGCTGGGCTGCCGCTCAACCGCGAGGCCATGGTTCCACCCGCACTGAGTGCAGCCTGCACACTCGGTGTGGTCCCAGGTCACACCCACACCCTGGGTAGACCCCTGACCAGTTGCGGCGGACTGGGAAACAGCCCCTGCACGCGCACCTATACATCGATATGGCTTGCTAAGCTACTTCCTGTAGTTGGCTTGGGTAATGAGCGCAACCGCTGCGCACCTGGATCCGCAGCAGGGGCACCAGGTAGAAGTACATGGGCTTGCTGGGCTTGGGCCGCAGAGCCTCCGTGGGGACGAGCGCAAAGGCCGCCGCGCCGGCCGACAGGAGGCCGCCGATGAGTAGCCGCCGCTGCGGGGCGGACACGCGCAGGGGAGGGCGAAGGCGCGGTCCGGTGAAGAGAAAAGCGTGAAGGCCTCTGCAAGGATCTGGCAGACGACAGGAGCCGCCCGTCCATCTTGTGTTCGTGGCTTGCAACCCGCGGGCGGGCCTCTGCCCTAACCGGTTCCCGACTTGGGCGGCCAAGAAGCATGGGTACAGCGACCCTGTCAACGTCAAACCGCTACCGGTACACACTCAAGCAGGCTGTGACGGATGTTACCCAAAGTGACCCTGACACCTTGGGCCGGGCCCTTGCGCTGGTCCTGACGCGCTTAACCCAACCTAGCCCTGGTCGAGGCCCAGACCCTTGCTGCCACCACACCCTCTTCACGGACCCGTGGGCCTGCCCGTCAGCACAGCCCCTGGCCTGCACCGTAACTAGGGCCTCTGGCCGGAAGAACCTCTTGCTCGCCGACCCGTCACGGCCTCCATCCTACCTGCAGGGTCGCCTTGTACTCGGGCTGCTCCGTGACGGCGTCCACCTCCTGCACGCCCGCGGGGCCGGAGAAGAACTCCACCTGCGAGCGGCGAGCCCAAGCGCAGGGAAGCAAAACCGGCGTGTGTTGGAACAGAGGCGGACAAATATGGCTTCCGCGAGGGCTGGGGCATGGGTGGCGGATCGCGCCGGGGGGTGCATGAAAAGGGTGCGGTCTGCGCCCCGCCCAGCCTGGCGCCAGGGTATGCCAGCACTGCCGCCGCCCGACAGTTCACACGGCCAGTGGCCGACCCCGACACCGTCCCCTGCCCAAACTTGCTGCTCACATCCTTCTCCGAGAGCCAAGAAGCCCGGGCTCCACCTGCGGCGGGGCCAAGGGGACACCGGCCGGGGACCAGCGTGGGCGCCAGGGCGGCTCTCAGTGTACCCTTGGGGCCCGCTGGCTGGTGCATGTATGCAGATGTTCCCCCACAAGTCGGTGTCGGCGCACCTCCGAAGAGCGTCTCGCGCTTGTCTTGGCTGTCGATGCGTGGGCCCTTGACCGGCTCATCCGTCACGACGCCCTGCGGGCCGACCCCAAGATGTTGGCGAGGCAGCCGAGCCCGTCGTGTGCTGCCGGGACGCTTCTACGACCGGCGCGACTGTGCTGCAAAGCAGTATCCATGCAGAGGGTCCCCTGAGGTCCAGCACCCCTGACAGCTGCTGGCTCAGGTCCGGGCGTGGTGCGGCCGGGGCCACCACACGTCCCCGGGGGACACATCCACCAACCACCGCACCGCGGTGGCCTGCGCTGCAGCGAGCTCCTTGCGAAGACGAGCAGCCTCCTCCTCAGCTGCCTTGAGCTTGGCAAGCACGTCCTCGTCAAGGCCCGCCTGGCAGCGAACAACTCGCTCCGTCCCTCGCACGCCGAGCGGAGCGCCGACGATGGATGCCCCCCGAAAGGGGCGCTGGTGGCACCTGAGCGAGCATGGACGAAGCGACGTCTGCATCGTCGGGTGTGGTATCAACCGTGCGTGGAGTGATGCAGAAGGATGTCGACTGGCTTGCAGCTCGCCGGGGGTCGCGATGATGTATCGCGTGCTTGTCTATTGCGAGTATGCGTGGTTATTCGTCGGGCATTGACATGCGATGCAATGCAAAAGGTTCCACGCGCGCAGTCGCTGAAACGCGCACTCTCGCACGAGTACCCAACCACATACTTTACTTGTCGTGTATGCTAGCGCTCGCGGTCGCGGCAGTAGCTAGACACCGGGGTTTGACGAGGGCCCTGCGCGGCGTGCCCACCGCGCTCGGAGACGCCCTCCCCGCGATCACCGACCCTCTAGCGCACGGTACAAGAGCGATGGCCAAAGTGACGCGGGAGTGGTATGCGCCGGCGGCCGATGGCGCGGGAGCGTCGCCGCTGTTCCTCTACAACAGCTTCGTGGACGAGAAGGTGCCCTTCGTTCCAGCCGCTGGACCCAACAGCAAGCAGATTACCTGGTATGCGTGCGGGCCCACCGTGTATGATGTCGCACACATGGGACACGCCCGCAACTACCTCAGCTTCGACATCGTCCGGCGCGTGCTCGAGGACTACTTTGGCTACAACGTGCTGATGGTGATGAACGTGACGGACGTGGATGACAAAATTATCCTGCGCGCCCGCCGCAACTACCTGTTGGCCCAGTACAAGGCCGCGGGCAAGAGCGCCGAGGAGGTGGGCACCCTCACGGCACCAGCAGCTGCCCCACCTGTTAGACACCCCGATTGCTGCAGGGGCAGTAGGGCGCGGGGGGGGCGGCCGCGGAAGGGCCGTGGTTGAGCCGGCATCAAGCCACGTCGCTGCGGGGCGAGCGGCCGTGTGGATACAATACCCAGGAAGAACCCCTGTCCTGTCCCTCCCTCCCGCATGGTCCAGGTCAAGGTTTTCACAGTCGTCGCGCTGGAGGCGGGCGTTGCCAAGCAGCAGAAGAAGGTAGCGGAGGCGGAGGCGCAGGTGGCCGCGGCCAAGGAGGAGCTGGAGGTGAGGCGTGCTGCGTCCCGGAACGCACTCGGCAGCCCCGGTCCACCGACCCACCAATGCCCCGAGGCTACCCCTCGAGCATTGTCGCGACATCGTGCATGCCTGGTCACCTGCACGTGGTGGGCGATGCGCTCACGAAGCTTGGGGCACGGCGCCGAGCAAAGATGGGTGGCATGGCGAGCTCGGGAGCGGAGCGGGCGGGCACGGGCGCCATGTCGCGGCTGCCGTCGTGGCTGCGCAGGAGAGCGCCCGTGGCTGGTGACTGGGGAGGTGCCGCCGCCCCCCCCCCCCCAAACACACACCTGTGTGGCGGCCCTCAGCCAC
>BDDC01000001.1:214031-362010 GCA_001662425.1 Chlamydomonas sphaeroides
GCCTGGGACGCCAGGGAGGCTGACGGCCGCCTGCCGCCTGCCGCAAGCCCGGGCAGAGACTAGGGGCTTCAGGCTGCCGCCACACCCTCCGGGTGACCGTGGGCCCGGTCCCATGTGCCGTGTCGCAGGCATCACGGGCTGGATCTGCGACGACCGGCCGGACCGCGGCGGCGCTGAGCTCGCGGCGCTGCTGCCGGCCATACCCCGCGACCGGCTCATGTTGGAAACGGACGCGCCCTACCTGACGCCACGCACTATCAAGTGAGGCCCGCGGCGCTGCTCGCGCGCTGGCGTTGCGGATGGGGTCTGCAAGCGGACAGGGGCTTAATGAGAGCCCTGCCGGGGCGCCGCCACAGATGCGCCTGAGAGCCCGGCTGCGCTGTGCGTGCTGAGGCATAGCGCATCAGTTCGCCAGGGGGCCACCAGTGTACGCGGTCGTGGTGTCCATCCACGACCCACCTGCGCTGCCCCCTGCCCCTCAGGCCCAGCAAGGCGCGCCCAGGTCGCAACGAGCCGGCGCTGCTGCCGCACGTATTGCAAGCTGCGGCGGCGGCCATTGGCGTGACGCCAGAGGAGGTGAGGTGTAGCGTGTACGGCTACTACGTGGGTACTTGGTTATGCGCCTTGGTGCTGACGCCTGCGCCCTGCCGCGCTACGCGCATCCCTGGCACAGCTTGGAGTGTCCACCACGGCAGTGGCCTCCGAGGTCTTTGGGCTGCGGGCAGAGGAGCTCGCATGCGTCGCGCCGGAGCGCCCCGGCGGCGCGTGTTGAGGCGCAATGCGTGTTGCGTCACTGGTTGTGGCTCTTCCAAGGCACCGCTTTCCAGCCTGTTGGTCCGCCTGGGCCACCATGTGGGCGCAGGGCAAGGCCCGACGTCAGCCGGGGTGCCGTGTGCCATCCGCACCCGCACGCGGCCAAAAGACCTCACACACACACGCAATCCGCACGACAAAGACTACCACCACCTCCTGGCAAACCGAGGGGCCTGTTGGCACACCGCATCGGGACGGCTGGCTCGAGGAGCCCTCGAAGGGCATCGTCGGGGGCGTCCGCGCCGAAGGGGATCGGCGGCGGCCCTGCCGTGGGGTGAGCCGCCGGCGGCTGGGGCCTCCACCGCCGGCCACCGCGCCACCGGCGCCGCCGACGGTGGGACAGGCCCTGGCAGCAGTGGCAGCGGCGGGCGGTTAGCGCCGGTGGGCTTCGCACGCTGCACGGCGGGTGGCGGCTGCAGCAGATGGATGGTGGTCGGGCGGAGCGTGCACGAGGGCAGCGCCGCCGCAAGAGTTAGGCGAAAGCGCTGGCATGGCACGGACGCGGCGTGGCTTCCGGGGGGTCGCCCCTGGCTGGCCTTGCCCGTCGGTGGTGTGTTGGACGGCAAGGTGCAGCTGCACGGCTGCGGCCCCATGGCTGGACCTGTGCTGTCTTTCGCGAACACGCGTCTCACGGCCCCAGCAGGCTGGACCTGGCTCGGAAGGCCGCTACTGGAGCCGTTGGTGGTGTCCTGAGCGGTGCTGACACGGACCTGGACTCTGCGCGATCAGCGTCAGGAGCTGAATGACGTAGCCTCCTGGGGTTCCACAGACAAAATGAGAAATCGCTGGGACGCGCAAATTGAGCATGTAACACGGGGTATGCACCGTGATGGGCGTGGTCTCTGCGTGCCGCTGTGCGCCTTAAAGGCGTTCACCTTGCAAGACATGTGCCGCAACGGACTCGAGCAATGCGTGGGCGGATCCTGCATTCCTGCTCGATAGAGGCGCAGTGGGGAGACTGGGGGAACGGCAGCTGTCCGTCGCAGCAAATTGTCTTCGCGGTCATGCTTGCAGCCTTGACAACGGCGAGGGCATTTAGAAGACGCCGGGCAACAGCTGGATAAGTTTGGGAGGCTTGGGGCGCCAGGGCAACCAGGGTAACACCCTGAAACACAGAGGGACAGGGGGGGACTTGCTGGGGAATCGGCAGGCAGCTGTCCGTGACTGGGGAGCCCAGAACGTCGTCGCGTGCAGACCCAGTCATGCGTGCAGCCTTATAGCCTTTGCATGTCCTGCACGGCATCCTTACCGATGCAGCTCGCACGGCGCCTGCGACCTGCTACATTTCCTGCCATCACACACGGCTTGCCCCTACCTCGTCAACGCTTCGCAATGGATGCTGTATCTGCTATTCAAGCCTTGAGTACATCGCAACACAGCTCGTCGCGAGCCCGGCCCACACAAGGAGACCTCGCGGAGACTGCCATGTTCCCGGCGCCTGGTCCTTTGGTCGACATAGACGCAAACCTTGTTGAACCAAGTTTCCAGGAGGTAGATTGTTGGGACGTGGGTGCAAGCTGCGAAAAGGTGCAGGGTATGGGGCGGGGGAGCTGCGGCACGGCCAAGGTTCGGCCAGGAAGCAGCTGCCGGCACCTGCCCAGCGGAGGCACGCACCGGCGGAGGCAGGGATTGTCAAGGACCGCGCTAAGTCCCGCGTGCCATGCCCACCCTTCGATGCTCACCTCCCACGCCACGGCCCTCTGCGCTTCCCAGGACCTGCCCGACGTCCTCCGCCGAGCCCACCGAGCCAAAGTGGCCGCCATCATCGTGCCAGGCACCTGCGCTGCTACGTCGCAGCATGCCGCCGCCCTGTGCGATCGCTACGCCACGGCGCCTGGAGCAGCGCAAGGCCCCGCGGGCCAGGGCCAGGGCCAGTCTGGGCCGCGCTTGCAGCTCTTCTGCACGGCGGGCGTGCATCCACACAAGACCAAGGTGGGTTAGGCCGTGGAGCCCCGCGGGGTTGCAGCCCTGCTGGCGCTGCCCGTGCGTCGGACAGTCAGCTAGCAGCAGGCACAATGTGACAGGCTGATGCCGCCGCCGTCAACCAAGCACTAACAGTCGACCACTCTATCTGAGATAGCGTGTGCCCCTCGACCCGATGCTCTGCGCCAGGACTGCGACGGCTCCACGCTGGCTGAGCTGCGTCGCCTGGCTAGCCACCCCCGCTGTGTGGCCATCGGCGAGTGCGGCCTGGACTTCAACCGCAACTTCAGCCCGCCGGACGTGCAGGTGCGGGGGTCCAGGAGGCTCGCCGGGGCTCACCACAGCCGGTAGGGGCTCCGCAGCAAGCAGCTGGGCTGGTTGGGTCGATGCGCGCTGAGCCCAGGGCCCTCTGCTCAACGGGGTTTCTGGAAGGTGGCAGGTGCTGGACTTGTCCGCCGTGGCCATCGTTTTGTGCGTTTGCGTGCCCCCACTTTCTCAGGAGCACTGGTTCGAGCAGCACATCCTCCTGGCCAAGGAGCTGCGCAAGCCGCTCTTCATCCACTGCCGCGACGCCGAGCAGCAGCTGGTCCAGGTGCTGAGGTGCGAGGCGCCCTTCCCGGCAGCAGGCGGGCAGGGCCAGGGTCCCGGGCAGTGCTCAAGCACGCACGCCACGGGGCGGTGATTGCGTGACGCCTTCGCAGCCACTCGCATTCCACGTGGTTCGCTGGCGCAGGAGGCCCAAAGTGGCCCGGCAGCTTTCGGCAGCGCCGCGTACTCGGACCTGCTTGCCGCAGCCAGGGGGGCTGTTTGTGGTGCCGCCCTCGCCGAGGCCCCGCGATCGCGATGTCGTCCCCCATCCCTCCGCAGCCGTCATACTCCGCTGCCTCGGCCCGCGGTGGTGCACTGCTTCACTGGCAGGCGGCAGGAGCTGGAGGGCCTGCTGGCCATGGGCGCCTACATAGGTGTGGCTTCTGGGGGAAGCGCAGCGAGGCCGCATTCGTGCGGGGTGGGGCAGCAAGTCTATGCCATGGGCACGTGTCCCTGTGCGAGTGGGTTCGTACATGCGCGTCTTCGCCCCAAGCCTGCTGTCATCTCTCCCGCGCCATGGCATGCCGTACGCCTGGCGGCTCCCTTGCAGGCGTCACGGGCTGGATCTGCGACGACCGGCCCGACCGCGGCGGCGCCGAGCTGGCGGCGCTGCTGTCCTCCGTACCCCTCAACCGGCTCGTGCTCAACACGGATGCGCCCTACCTGGTGCCTCGCACCATCAAGTGAGGCCACGCCGTGACTGCCCCAGCGGCGCTTGAGGCACATGCTGTGCCTGCAGCAGCGTTATCCCAGGCAGGCAGGGCAGGCCTCTGCGCCTTGCTGGCGTGTCAGCTGCCCTGCCGACGTGTGTCCGTGTCGGCTGCTGTGTGCCTTGTGACGCCCAGGAGCCCAACGCTGTGGTCGCTCGCGTGCCTACCCCTCAGGCCCAGCAAGGCTCGCCCCAGCCGCAACGAGCCGGCGCTGCTGCCTCACGTCCTGGTGGCAGCTGCGGAGGCCATCGGCGTGACTCCGGAGGAGGTGAGGCACATTCGCACCAGGCTCCGTCGGTGCCGCATGTCTGCGGGGCGCGGGTACTTGCTTGGCAGCCGCCGCTGACCCGCTTGTCGGCTCACGCTTTCTGCCCCTCTGCGACGACAGCTCGGCGCCGCGACGACGGCGGCGGCCTGCGAGGCGTTCGGGCTGCCCCTGGACGAGCTGGTGCCGACTGCTGCCCATGGTGCCAGCTGTGGCGGCGCAAGCCGCGGCGGCGGCAGTGGCGGCTGAGAGAGCGGCTCCTTGTGTCCGCCGCCGCTTCACGCCCCGCTCGGCGACGCCACACCGCCAAGCCAGCCACTTCAGCACATCGCCTTGGGCCGCATCGCAGCGGGCGCTGCGGCGTCGGCCCCGCTGGCCCCGGCTGTAGCGGCGCAGAAGCACTGCCCAGTCCCTGGACCCCTGGCTGTGCGCAGCATGCCGCTACGACCTGATCGGCGAGCCGCCCGGTGGTCCTGTGGCTGCGGGTGCCCCCAATTGGGTGCCCACCTTTCCCCCGCATGACGACGCAACGTATGCCTCAAAGCGCGCTGGCTGCTGTTGAGATGCATGAGGGCATACCGTGCAGGAGATACTCCTGATGGTGTCGGCCGCTGGCTACCGAGGCTGCTGCACCTCACCACGCACATGAGCCCCCGGGGGCTCCTGCCGAAGTACCTCAGCCCTTACCCGGCAAGCTTTCCTTCTGCGCTGATCCGTGCGCCCTCGACTGTGGGCCGTGGGCATGTGCCCCCGAGCTGCTCGCTGCTGCCCTGGGTTGGCCCGTGGGTCAGACCCCTGTTGGTGCCGGTGTTGGTTGGCATGTAGGAGAGCGCCCAGCGCCAGCGAACCTTGTAACGGCAGGCTTGGCACTCGCGTCCGCGATCGCTGCACAAATTACATCGTGCTTGGCGCCTGGTGTCGGAACTGTTACATCGACCGAACAACCCTGCTGTAAACCTGGATGTGGACCGTGTTGCCTTCGCGTACTAACGCTTTTTTGGATCGATTGGGCACGTTCCCAGCCCCTAGCCTCACATATACGCGCTGCCGCAAGCAGCCGCGAGCCATGGCCCAACACAGCCCCATGCCTACCAAGTCTACACGTAAATCGCATACATGAATACCGGTGCCTGCGTCCATTGGTCCCCGGCCGCCGCTATCAGCAGCCCCAGCCTGCCTGACGTCACACGCTTCTCCAGCGAAAGCACCACGCCCCTCGTGCGCACGCCACCCATTGCACTGCGGCCGTCGCCTACGGCACATACATGACTCACCAGTGAAACCTCTGCGTCGTCAAGCCTGCACCCCACGGTCCACCACGCACCAGACACCTGCGCTACCCTGAACATGTCGGCCGCGCTGCCCTGCTGCTGCCGCAGCACGCCCAGCCCTCTTCACAACTGACCCCAGAGCCAACTCACCCCATCACGCTGCCCAACCCCATCAGGAGCCTGCCCGCTCGCACGCGCCACAGCCTCCATCCCCCGACAAGTAGCGCTCCCGGGCGGCGCCCGCCGCTCAGCCGCCTCCGTTGCGCACGCGCTGGCGCTCTTTCCGCAGGTCCGCTGCCACCACTAGGTGACTCCGCAGCAGCGAGGAGCAGGGCGTGTGGCGCTGATTGAACACACTGGCAGGGACACAGGCACACAAGAAAGGGGGCAGGACGGGGCGGGGAAAGGAAAGGATGCGACTCAGCGAGGCGGAGCAGGCCAGCAGCGTCAGCGCATTGCGACCAGACGTCACGCAAGCAGGCAGGACGAGCGCGGACGAGGTCGAGACGCCGAGGCACGGAGCTCGCACGCCCCTCCGAAGCGTGCAGCGCTCACAGCCCCTCCCGCCTGCGAGCCTGCGCGCTTCACCTGGCCAGCACCCCAGCTGGGCAACCGCCAGCGCCACCCCACACTTTGTACCCCATCCTCCCCATCCCTATCCCATCCCCATCCCCCCCACCCCCCTCGCCGGCCCCATCGCCGGCCCCATCGCCGGCCCCGGCCCCGGACCCATCCACTCACAGCTTGTTGAACTGCTTGGCCTGCGCCGCGCGCATGGCCGTCGAGGCGCTGGTCCCCGAGCGCGGCACCACGGGCGCGCTGTGCGCCCGCTGCGACGAGAGCACGGGCGGCAGGTGGCCGGCGCTGCCCTCGGCCTCCGTGGCGGGCGCGCCGTACTCATAGTACGCCTGCTGCTGCTGGTACTGGTGCGGCGAGCTCAAGCCGCCACCGCCTTGGCCCTGATGGGAGGGCGAGGGGCCCAGCGGCGAGGGCATGGAGGCACGCAGCGGGCTGCCGCTGCGCGCGTGAGAACCGTGCGTGGATGCGAGCAGCGCCGCGGTGGCGTTGCGCTCCGCTCGCGCCGCGGAGGCGCGCAGGGCGCTGGGGCTGCTGGGCTCGGAGATGCGGCAGGTGGCGGCGTTGCTGGACTGGGCCTGGAGGGCCGCGGGCCAGGCGGACGCGGCCGCACCGCCGCCAACGCGCGGCGTCGCGGGCGCAGAGGAGGAGGAAAGCGCCGCCAGCGCGCCCGCCGCCGCCAGCTGCTGCTGCAGGTGCGACGGCAGCAGCCCGGACAGCGGCGTGGCGGCGCCGTTGGCGCCGTCGCGGACGAGCGCGGCGGCGGCGGGGGAGGCGGTGCCGGCGGCCACGGCGAGGTGTGCGGCGGCCAAGGGGCTGGCGGGCGTGCCCGAGGCGAGGGAGTAATAGGGCGCTGACGTGTCGTAGGCTGCGTTGCAGGAGCGCATGCGCAGCGGCTCGGGGTTGTAGGAGCCTGCCCGGGTTGGCGGGGGGTGAGCGGTTGACAAGGAGGGGAGGCACGCGTCAAAGGTTGCGTGGGTAGGAAGACTAGGATAGTGGCTAGGTAGGCCAGGCCAGGGGCGAAGTTGTGGGAGGCACCAGAGCAACTGGCGGTGCGAGCCGGGCGGTGCGGCCCGTGGTCAAGTGGCCGCGCAGCTCACCTGGCCCAACGTCCGGGCCCGCGCCGTTGATCGTATCGTACGTTTTGACCTGCGCATACAGCACACCGGCAACAGCTCATCGCCACCACGTCGCTAAGCCTCGGATTTGCTGCAGCGCATTTGCCTTGAGCCTTGCTCCGCGCTCCTCGCCTGGTCCCCTCCGCCCCCGCACCTGCAGCCGCGTGTCCTGCTGCCTGCCGCCCGGCAGCGCCACGGTTCGCGGCATGCCCGACGCAAAGGCGGTCTTGTACGAGGGCGTCAGCCGCGCCGATGTGTAGGCCTCGCAGCTGTTGGGCGCTCCGTCCAGCGTCACGTGCGGCATGTAGACGCTGCGGGGCCAACCAGCAGCCGCAGGCGTGGTCCGCCGTCAGGTGGCGGTAGCTGACGCAAGCACTAGAGCCCAACTGCCCCTTTTCCCCGGCGTGTGCGGCGCTCGGCTCCACCCGGCCCAGATCAGCGCTAGCGTATCTCGGCCAGGCTACCGCAGTACGCAGCCGTGGCCGGTCCACGGGCGGCCAGCCACCCCACCCTCCACGCAGCCCAAACGATGCGCGCACCCCTGCGGTCGGTCTTCCGCGCGCGGCAGGATCTCCCGCGCGGTGCGGCCCCAGCGGTCCGCCTCGATCACGCGTTCGCCGCGCGGCGCCCAGCAGCCCTTGCTGGTCCAGGACGCAAAGTCTGGCTCCGTCATGCGGCTGCTGATGGGAGGCGCCGCCGCCTCGGACGCAATGTCGCGAGCCGTGCGGCCGCTGCGGGCGATGTTAGGCCCGGGGCGCACACATCAGACCGTCATACGGGTAGGCTCGGCGCACACGCGCCGCAACGCCCGCCAACCTGGCCCCCAAGGTCGCCCCGTCACAGGGCAGCCACAGCCACGACCACGGCCACGGCCATGGCACGACGCACCGGGGTGCGGACTGGAACACGGCCGAGGGCCTGGTGGGGTCCCGCGACAGCTCCAGGCTGTGGTGCACCTCCCCGGGCGACACCAGCAGCGGGCCCGTGGACTTCTCGCCCAGGGGGTCGGGATCGTAGTAGCCGGGGGCCAGGGGCGAGTCGTAGGCGGGTTTCTGGGGTGGGCAAGAGGGGCAAGGGCAGGCGCGAGGCCAGGGAGGCGGCATGGGGTGTGTGGCGGAAGGGCCGAGGGCCGAAGCCAGCTGGATACTGCGCCAGCGGGTGTGTGGCCGGCGGGCGTGCTGGGACTAGGGTTGGGCTTCTCCATGGCAAGGTCTGTTTCACCGATGACGCAACCCAGCTAGGCCGCACCATGCGGCGAATGCGGGCGTCACCAGAGGCGAGCTCGTTGAGGGGCAGGTGGGGCTGCGCCTTGGGGGCGGACATGCCTGTGGTGGGTGGGCAGGGGCGGGCTTGCGGGCATATGCAGGGGCTGGGGATGACGCTGGAGCAGCTGGGCCGGGGCGTTGGCGTAACGTCAGGGCGCGCTGGGACCCCCGGGACGGGGCGGCCGTACCGTGCTTTGGCGAGTCCACATACTCCGCGATGCCCTCTTTGGGGCTGTAGAACGAGTCGGTGAATACGGTGCGCGTGGTGGTGTCCACCCTGGTGGCGAGGGAGCGCGGCATGCAGCAGGGCGGTCAGCGGCAAGGAACCGGTCAGGGTGGCACGTGATGGCGCTGCAGCAGGTTGAGTGGCGGTAGGAAGTACGCTGCAAGCCGGCACTGGGGTGGCTGGCGCCGCAGCCGGGGGCGCCTCACTGGAGGTGGCGCGGCAGCGACTCGCGCACGCTCTCCTCTCCGATGTCAGGATAGACGGAGGCGAGGTTGCCGTTGACGGGATCATGGTGGAAGCGCTCCGAGTCCGTGATCTTATGGGCGTGCTGGGCCCGGTTGTTCTGCAGTGGGCGGGCGCGAGGGTGAGGAAGCACGACCGGTCGATGGGGGCGTGACACCCGGGGTAAATCGCGCTGGACGGCACAAGCAACGCCAAGTCTGCCAGGTCGATGGCCGGGGCCTGGCCTACCTCGTCGATTATAAGACTGGTGTAACTGAGGTCCCGCGACGGGTTCAGGTTAACCAGGCGGTTCATGGCGGAGAGATTTCTTGTTGTGCTAGGCGGTCCTGCCTATCACGCGGTCAACATCTAGGTCCACGTAACATCATACGGATAGGTATGGGCGAAGCTTGTTGAGGAGTGGTCTGGCATGCAGCTCGAAGAGGCGAAAGACAAAAGTTGGGCTACCCGTCTGATGTGACCGTTTCTATTTTTGTGCATAGAATGATACCGCTAGCCCAGGCGGGCCGAAGGTTTGCCGTGGCCGTGGGGGTTCGGCAATTGCTGCATCGCAGTTCGGTCGCTCCCAGCGCAATTCGGCCCAGACACAGAGGTATACACCCTTCGCCTATGCATCTCGGTTTGCGGTGCTACTGAACGCTGCACTTGACACGCGCCGACCCAACTGCGCCGACCGCTACTCTTGCCCTTGCGCTCTACTGGACGCATCACCCGCATTACCCAAGCTCTCCAGCCGATGCGTCGGTTCGCGCAGCGACCCTTCGAGGGTCGCTGCGGGCTGTCTTTGCGGTGCCCGGCCCGCCACCGGCACGTCCTGCCCACCCCGTTCGCCAGCAGACACACCTCCCTTGAGCCCGTGTCCACACGCGACGTCGGCTTCCCTTACACGGATGGCTTTCTAGTAGACGGCAAGGTTGTGGACGCAGCTTCGGTAGTCCGAATGCTTGAGCCGTTCGCGCTGGAGGACCGCGCGCGGCGCATTGAGCAAGTTGTTGCCCAACGGACCTTCAGCGTGCTACCTATCGTCGAGGGTACGCGCCCGGCCCCGTCAACTTAAACAAGCTAATCTGCTATTCAACCGCATAGACGCCTGCTGCCTGGCCAGTGCGGCCCGGCTGGGGCGCCGCCGGCGCGCCGTTGCGGCGGCCCGTCGGCGGCCCGTCGGCGGCCCGCGGCGTGTCCCACAACCCGTGCTCCCCTCCCCGTGCCTTGCCCCCCGTCCAGGCCTGTACGACATGGGCAATGTGGCCGCCGTATGCCGCACCGCCGACGGTATGGCCGCTGCGTTGCATCGCAAAGTGCCGTCAGCTGGCCCATATGCGCCCCTGTCCCCCCCCCCAGCATCCGCACCCCGTCCGCGCATCCACGCTGCCCTTGCCCCGCCGCAGCCCTCGGCTACGGCGCCGTCCACATCATCAACAAGTCGTGAGCTGGGCGGCTGCAGGGCCGGGCCTTTGGGTGGCGGTGCCGGCTCTACCCCGTGCCAGCGACGGCGCCGGGGCGGTCGCTGCACGCCCCTTGGCGGCCGCGCAGCGGGCCCCTTGGTGCCGCACACCCGCGGCGCTGCAGCATGCGCCGCGACCACCTCTGCAGCCGGGCGCTGGACCCCATGCGGCCCCGCCCTGAGCTGCCCCCCGTCTGAACCCCGCCCCCACCGGCCAGCGACAACAAGTACAAAACCTCGCAGCGCACGGCGGCCGGCGCCGACAAGTGGCTGGTGAGGGAGGCAAGGGGCCCCATGCGCCGCCCATTAGCCCCATGTCGCCCGTCTGCCGCACTCGCCGCTGCGGTCCCACATGCGTCCACCGCGAACTCAAACCCCGAACGCTCCCCAACCCCAAAATCCACACCCCGGCAGGACGTGCGGATGTGGCAGAATACGGCCGAGTGCGTGGCGGCGGTCAAGGCCGCGGGCTACCAGCTGGTGGTCACGCACCTGAGCAAGAGCAGCGTCACCATCCAGGAGGTGGACTGGACCCGGCCCACCGCCTTCGTGCTGGGTGGGGCCCGGGGGCCGGGGTGGGCATGGGCGGGGACGGCAGCCAAGGGGTTATGGGGTGGCGGGGGGCGCGACACGTTGGACGCAGGGGCTGCTGCGTGGGGGCTGGGGCGGGAGGGGCGCGTGGCCGGGTGCCTCAGGGCTAGCCGCGCAGCGTGGCGTGGCGCCTCAAGGGACTCAGCCTGCCGCCCCTGTCGGCACCACGCCACCTCTGGTGCGCAGGCAACGAGAAGTTCGGTGTGAGCGAGGCGGCCGTGGCTGCGGCGGACGTGTGCGCCATCATCCCCATGGCGGTGAGGCCGCGGGGGCGTGCGTGGGTCGTGACTGGTCGTGTGCCGTCGCAGCCGTCTACCAGGTACCTGAACCGCCTCGAGGCATGCGCCTTCGCAACTGTGGGGCTTCTGCGACCCCACGCGACAGCGGCCCATAGCGTGCCCGCGACTCCCCGGGCGCTCTTCCTCTACCACGGACGCCCATGCTATCCCGCGGACGCCCTTGCTACCCCGCGGACGCCGTTGCTACTCCCCACGGTGCCACGGTGCCGCGCGCGTATGTTGGCACGCTTCACCCTTGGTACACCGCCAAGTGTCCCGGACCGTCGCAATCTCGCAGCGTGAGGCGCCGCTGGGCTTGGACCGCCCTGCTCGTGAGCGGCAGCAGAGCCTGAGCCGTCGCAGGGCCCTGATGCGTCCAGGCGCCCTTACTTGCCCAACCAGCACCCCGCTCTCCACGCCGCTCTCCACCTCGCCGCCGCCCTTGCCTCGGTCTCCTCCCCTCCTGATGCCTGCCAGGGCATGGTGGAGTCGTTTAACATCAGCGTGGCCAACGCGCTGGTGCTGTACGAGGCGCAGCAGCAGCGGCTGCGCAAGCTGGGCCACCACGCCGACCTGAGCGAGGAGCAGCGGCTGGCGCTGCGGGCCGTCATGCTCAGCAAGACCGTGGTGCGTGCTCGGGGCGCAGGGGGCCGGGTGTGCTTGATGTGTGCAGACCGTGACGGTGACAGGTGCCAGGCGTGGGGTCGCCCCACACACGCCTGCCCTCCTACATGCAAAGACATGTGGATTTCACGCAACAGAACCATTGCGGTTCTATTGCGGACGGGGACGGGGAGCGAACGCTGGCTGGAAGCATCCTGCGCAGCTGTGACCAAGCTGCCCCTGCCTGTGGGCCCACCCACCCACACCCTCGCGTCCTGCCGGCCGCAGAAGGAGAGCCGCACGGTGCTGTCGGAGATGCTGTCGCGGCCGCCGCCGGCGTGGCAGGAGGGGTCGCTGCGGCAGCTGATGAAGCAGGCGGAGGAGTACGAAGCGTCGCTTGCAGCCAGCATCGGGGCCAAGGCAAGCAGTGCGTGAGGGAGTGAGAGAGAGCGGGGGGCGGAGGGAGCGTGAGCGCATTGGGAGAGAGTGTGGCCAGGCTGAGAGCCGCATGAGTGGGGTGGCGCGTGTTGGCACCGGGACCAGGCACCGGGACCAGCTTGATGTCGAGTGCGTGCACTTGAGGTTTGAGCGGGGCGGGTGGAGGCCCGCATGTACCACCGGGTGTGATGGGGGCAGCGAGGGACAAGAGGGACGAACCAGTAGGAGAGCGAGAGATGAGGGCGGAGTTAGAGGTTGCAGGACTTGCTGGGACTTGGGGGGCGCACGGCGGCTGTGGGCGTGCGTGGAGCCCTCACATGCTGAGCGGCAGTGACCCAATGATGCTGGTTTGCGTGGGGGGAAGGGGCCGCTGAGCATGGCATCAGCATACTTCAGATGCCAGGCTGGTGCAAGGGGGCGTGTGGTGTTGGCGCGTGACATCTGACGGACTGCTGACTGCTTAGTGCACGGCGGGACGACTCGCTGACGTCTGTTACAACGCCAGCATGCTCCTGCCGGCGGCGTGCTGCCCGGTAGGGCCAGGCCAGCGGCGTGCGCTACCGGGGGCCTAACACCAGCGCCCACCCCTTCCCTTGGCTCTGACTACAGTCCAGGCAGGCTAGCAGCACAGCAGCGTCGTAGTGCAGTGGGGAAGCCCCATACCCCCGTACGCACTCGCTTCAGTAGGCAGTGTTCGTTGCGGGTGGGGTCGCGGCACGCAGCGTCACTCGTGGCGGCGCCGTACCCGGCGGCAGTGCACGGAATGCCCGTCGCCACATGCCCACTGCAGCCCACTACCCTGCCTCCTGAAGGGCCCGGGGGCGCGCACGGGCCCATCCCAACGTCCCTGCAGCCAGGTATCAATCACATTGATGCAACACACAGCGCTAGTGCGGTAACTACAACCACACGCCAGCTCACGCGCACTAGCTCCTGCAGTCCGGAGCACGCATGCCATCATCATGTGGGCGAACACCGGGTGGTGCGCAGTCACCCGCAAGCCACCAGATAAGGACCAATGCACTCCTTTTCACGCGCAGAAAGACCATGCATGAGCAGCTCCTCAGTGCCTTCGTCCCCACCCTGAACCTCGCGCATCCCCCAGCAGGCCCGCGCCGGGCCTCTCCTACGACCCCCACTCAGCGGCCGGTTCTACAGTACGCCATTCCGCCATTCCGCCACTCCGCCACTCCGCCACTCCGCCACTCCGCCACTCCGCCACTCCGCCACTCCGCCACTCCGCCACAACGCCTCTCCGCACATGTACAGCATGTTCAAGCTCACGGCAGCTGGCTGGCGCCCGCCGCGAAGGGGTTGGTGTCGTTGTGCTTGATCAGCGACAGCGTGTGGTTGACGTGCGCGTGGCAGGCCTCGTCGGCGCGGATGGCGAGGATCAGGTCTGGGGTTGGTGAGGGAGGGAAACGGCGCGGAGGGGGAGGGGCGCGTTGGGAGGGGCAGCGTGCGTGCGCGCTGGAGAGAGGTGAGGTGGACAGTGGTGTACCAGGTTTCGGGATCTACCATTACGACTTTCGGTTGAGGTACCACACGCGGCCCTGCTCTCACCGCGCATGTTGGCGTCCTTCTTGAGGCCCCAGTACTGCACCTGCACCCGCAACACGAGGGCCGCGAGGTGTTGAGGGCCAGGGCGCAGCATGCTGGCAGCGGTTGGGTAGGGTTGGGTCGATGAGGGGAGGGGCGCAATTTGATGTGTCGCGGACGCAGCCGAGCCGCCAGCAGCTCTCGCAGCGGGCTCACCGCGATGGGCGGCGCGGGCGTGTCCTTCCACAGCTTGCCCGCGTCTATCTCCTCCAGCGCGTGAGTGTAGGTCTGCGGCGTGTGGCAGGCGAGGCGGACATGTCGGGGGGAGGGGTGAGCGCGCGCACAGCCACGCTGGCCACCGCCAGCGCCGTATGGCGGTCAGTGGCTCGCCTGCGGCCGCATGCTCACGGGAGCAGGCGTCTGGCCGCAGCGCTTCCGACCCGGCCCGGCCCGGCCCGGCCCGGCCCGGCCCGGCCCGGCCCGGCCCCACGCACCTTGACGGCCTGCTCCTCCAGGTACCTGCGGGGCACGGGGATGTGGGGGCGGGCGGCGGAGGGCAAGGGCCGAGGTCAGGCGCGCAGAGGGGAGGGAGGGGGGTCGGCTACCGGGTACACCAGGTGTGGGCATGTCCCCCTTGCTGCGCGTGGCAGTAGCTCACCCGATGAAGCTGTGGCAGGTGCGCGGCGACAGCATGTAGCAGATGAAGTAGAGGTTGAAGAAGATACCCTGCGGCCACGCACGGGCGCGGGGAGGGCAGGCGTGACAGCAGGCGGCGGGGAGGTGCCGTGGAGGGGGCGCCGCTGCTGTAGCGCAGCGCGGAACAGCAGGCGGGCGGGCGCTGGCGAGGGCGGCGGACCTGCGTGAGGCCTCACCTGCGTGAGGATGACTGTGGCCCGGAACAGCGGCCCCGGCTGGCGCATGGCGAAGAAGGTAAGCAGGTGCATCCGCTCGTTCTCGGCCTCCTCCAGCAGCGTGCCGATCCAGCCTGCGCCCGGGGCGGGGCAGAGCGAGGGGCGGGGGCGGCGAGGGGCACGGCCAGGCCGTCAGGCGCCAGGCAGGCTGGGCGCGGAAGACGATTGCGTGGGCCCGGGTAGGGGTGGGGTAGGGCTACGTTGGTGGACTCCGGGGCGGGAGCGCAGGCCTGCAGCTGTGGCTGTGGGGACCCAAGGCCTGGCGCCTCGGGCAGGGCTCTCCAAGCACACGCGCGCGCGCGCACACACACACACCGTGGTCGCGCTGCATAGAGCGCAGGCTCTTGAGGTGCCGCAGCATGCCCGCCACCATGCCTGCGGGTGGATGGGCGGGAGCGGCACGGAGCGGTTGGCTGCGAGAGCACGGCACTAGATTACGGCACCGCTGCCGCCAGGCGCCGCTCGTGACGTGCGGTTCGCGTGAAGAGACGCAGGCCGCAGGACCAACCTGGCACGCCGGCGACGGTCTCCAGGAAGATCATGCGCTGCAGCCACTTCTTCTCAGTCATGTTGGGGCCGTAGCCGGTGGCTTTGTCGAACAGCCAGCGCGCGACGTTGATTGTGCGTAGGCCCACGCGCTGGAAGAACTGGGGGGCCGGCGGGGAGGGCGGGGGAAAGGTGGGGAGAGGGCGGTATGGTGCGTGTCAACCATGAACGATGGAGACAACAGGCGGCTGGGGTTGCAGTCCCTCGTTGCGGGGAGCCGCCCCTCCAAACCCCTACACACTGCGCGAACAGGGGCGGCGCGGAAGGGGCGGACTGAACAGCGTTTGTAGGGTTTGGGGCGCGGTGCGGGCGCACACAGCCGGAGGCAAGGGGCTAGAAAGCCAGCGCCATTGCGCAGTAGCAGTACGGGTAAGGGGATCGGGGAGGGCCTCGCCTGTATTGGGGACTTGGGGTGCTCCGGGCGAAGAGCGCGTGTGCCCAGCGCGCCCAGGCCCGCCCAGGAGGCCCTCCTGGGCCCGCCGAGGTACCGCGTCCGTGTGCCAAGCGGACAGCCATGCACGACTGGAACCGGTCACACAGCGCTTACGTGCTTGGGCTGGAGGTGCGTGGGTTGCAGCGTCTCGAGGTAGGCTTGATTAGGGTAGACCGGGTGCGAGATGCCGGACTCCAGCTCATCGGCATTGACGGGGGTGGATCGCTTCATGCCAGGGTGCGGCGCGATGGCCTGAGCCGCGAAGCCCACGGGCAAAGCTGTTGCCTTGGCGCTTGCTGTGGCCTTGACGCCGTCGGCCGTCGCCGTGACCTGCCGCAAAGGGTAAGAAGACGAAGTCTGATGGCTGGCCGAACAAACAGCGTAACTAGGCGCGCGCAACAGAGCGCCATCGCACCAACCGTGGCATGCTGTCGCATGATCATGTGTGGAAGGCCCGCAGGGTACTGCGCGCGCGCGAGCGCTGTCGGTCGCATGCCGGTTGCCATGAGCGCATTCCCGGCAGCCACCGACAGGGCTGGCATGTGAACCAGCATGAACGGCGACAGCACCGGCATGGTCGTCGCGAGGAGCGACATGGTCGCCGTTGTGTGGTGGTGGTTTGTGTCCGAAGCAGGGTTCGTTGCCGGGGCGCGGCACTCGAGCTCTGCAAGCTGATTGGCCTGCGTGAATATCCAAGAATGCGTTGTGTCAGTGCGGCGTAACCGGAATTCCCCCCTTTATGGTCGCCACAGTCGTCGTGACCCTTGACAAATGGGGTACGCACAGGCGCGGCACGAGAGGTACGCTCTCCAGCCGCCATCCAGCCTCGCAGAGCCCCGAGCCATACATACAGAAGGCACCATTATTTATCCGCTGCATGTAGGCGGCGGTGTCGGCGACAGTACCGTTGGGCTCTCGTGACAAACGCAGCTGCCGTCTAACGCGAGCCTCAGGTTTTAGGCCGTTACGCCGGCGGCCAAGCCTACCCAGCACGCCCCATGCTCTGATTGTATGATTTATGCTATCTTCTCATACCGATGCCTGGCGATGCTCGCCTCGCACGCCGGCGCCTGCCAGACGGGTTCGGTAGCAGGGCCGCAGCAGCACCCGACGGCGTGTGGTCGTTTTGTTACAGCACTGCGCAGGGGGGATGTCCCCGGGCACTGCGCCCGCCGGTAGATATGTGTGAGGGCGCTGGTTGGCTCGAGCGCACAGCGCCTGGCGGACAGGGCCTGACAGGGTGACGTTACAAGGGTGCATTAGAAGTTGCAAGCTGCATGGCCTCTGTTGAAGGCAGGAATGCCTTCACGGCTACCCAAGAAAACACACAGGGGCCATCCACGTCGCCTCGTCCAGATTTAGTCTTGCGTGTGTCCCACGCCTCCCCGTCACCATGGCTCGTTCAGGCTTGGCCCGCTTTGTCGTCATTCCCACACAATTGCCTCCCGCGCGGTTCGCGAGCGGGTAGGACTGTCGGGACATGCCGTTGCAGCCCTGTACAGGACATTTATCCACAAGCACCCACAGCAACACAAGCCAGCAAGCAGTGACGGCCATTGAAGTGTGTCCCTCTCCACCATTTGCCACCGGACCCCCCCGCCCCCCAATTCTTCATCAGTGCGCCCACCGAAGCAAGCCAGTCCGGGGGCGCCCTTCCGCAACGTCCTTCACAGCGCAACACACCCAGCAGCTCTTCTTGCTTGGCGCACGAACACAATAGACACATCCCCGCCTCCTCCGTCCGCCGCATGCCCCCGCTGCAGCGCACAACCGTTGGCAGCCAACCGCGCGGGCAGTCGAGGCTCCGTAGGCCTCCTCGCCTTCCGCCCCTCCTTGCAGCCTCCGACTCGCTACCCTACCCAGCCTAGGTGAGCTTCCAGTTCTGAACCAGGCTGCTCGGCACGAAGTCCACGCCCACCATCTCCAGCGGGTCGCCCAGCCACAGCAGCACCTCGTCCAGCACCCCTCGTGGCCCCTGCCACGCGTCCTGGTAGAAGAACTCGTCCACCTCCGCCACCATTTCACCCGCGCCGCCGCCGCCACCCTCCGCCGCCGCCGGCCCGGCGGCCGCCCCGGCGTCGGCGGCGGTCGACGGCGGCGGCGGTGACGTCACGGCGGCCACAAAGGGCGCGCTGTAGCCCTCCTGCGCCAGCAGCAGCGCCAGGCAGCGCGACACGGTGCGCGGCCAGGCGCCGCCCTCCTCGGAGCGCAGAGCCACGGCGGAGAGGATGTCGGCGGGGCGGTACAGCTTGAGCTGCACCGCGTACCCCTCGCCCGGCCCCGGCACGAACCCAAGCCCGCTCCCATCTCCCGCCTCAGCCCCGGCGGCGCTGGCCTCAGCGACGGCTCCGGCGCCGCTGACCCCAGCGCCCGGCGGCACCGCCGCTGCCGCGGCGGCGGCTGCTCCGTCGCGTCCGGGTATGGACCCCAGCCCCACCTCTCCCTCCAGCAGCTGCGGCTGGCTGACCATCCAGTCCTGCGGCCAGCTGCCCGGGTGCTCGCCCAGGACGACCTGCCGGGGGAGGGTAGGGTACGGCGTGGGTGGGCAGGCGGCGGCGGTGGGACCGGGCTGGTTCCTGGTTGGCGGTGCTGGGCGGGCGGGCGGGCCAGCGGCCTGGTGCAGCGCAGCTGTCGCCAGCACCCCAGGACTTGGCCTTCCCCCACGTGCAGCGCCGCTTGTCCTCCAGCACCCAGCCGCACCCTTCACGGCAGCAGCAGCAGCCACACGGCAATCACTGCCGTACACGCCGCCGTACAACGCCGTACCTGGTAGTCGCAGATGTACCCGGCCGCCCGCAGCGCCGCCAGGAAGGGCACCACGCTGCGCAGTACGGCGTTGCGCGGGCCCATGGGCAGCGAGGCCGGCGGCGCTGCCATGGGTGAGGCTGCGGCGCGGGGTGCGGCAGCGGCGGCAGGCACGCACGCGGGTTCGGGAGGCGCGCGCGGGCTGCTGCGGGGCTCCCAGGCAACGCGCGTGCCGCTTCCGTGCGCTCGCCCCCGTGTACGCCATTACCCCCGAACTTCCCTAGCACCCAGCTCCGCCCTTTCCGCGGCCCTGCTCCCGCCTGCCCGCTGCTTTCCTTGCCCCAGCCAGCCGCCCCAGCCGACCCACATGCGGCCACGGCGCCTGCCATGGTGGAGGCCCGCACCGCAGGCGGCCAGGTGGCCAGGAACTCCGCCGCCACCTCGGCCTCAAAGGCCTCACGGCCCGCCGCTTCGGGTACGTGGCGGTACACCACCTGGCAGTCGTTAGGTTGGTGGTTGGGCCGGTGGTTACGTGGTTGGGCCGGTGGCCGGTGGTTGGCTGGAACTTGTGCCATGCCCGTGCCCGATGCGCGCCAGAGTATGGTCTGCGGCCCCTGGCCTCTCTTCAGCACAAGGCGTGTGGTCTCCGTTCCCCGACCCGCCCCTGGTGTCCCGCCACCCAGCCCAGCCGCGCTCCCCCACCTTCCAGAGGCAATACCACACGAAGTTGAAGTAGGCGGGGTTGGACAGGCCACCGGTGTTGTCCGACAGGTCGGGCAGCCGCGGCAGCGAGTCGCGGTTGGCCTCGGCGTAGTACCTGGCAGGGCCGGACGAGGACGAGGCGGAGGTGCAGGGGCCGGGCGGCAGGGATGGCGATGGGCTACATAGGCTGAGGCGGTCTCGTTGTGGCGCAGGGTGTTAGGGGTTTGGTGCCAGCCCGGCAACAGGCGGCCCTGTCGTGGCTGCGGCGGTGCGGGCGGCTGCGGGGTTCGGCGCGCCGCCGCCACCTATGTGGCCAACAGTGCCAAGCTCCCTCCTGCCTGTGCTCCATCCTCCCTTTCGCCCCACCTGTACTCCCGCTCCCGCAGCTTGTAGGTCTCGCGCAGGAAGTCCCCCTCGTCCATCACCTGCACGGGTGGCCCGGCGGATCAACATGCCGCGACGCAGCCGGCAACACACAGCAAGCGGCCGTCACGGCACGGCACCCGGCGCAACAGGCCCGGGCAGGCGCAGCACCAGAGTCAGCAGAGGGCGGCGGGCCGGTCCGCTGAACCATCGCCAGACCTCGCCAGCGCAGCGTTCGCTGCGCTGCTGCACGGCCCTCCAGACCGCCCCTTGTACTCGCACCAATGCGCCGATAAGAACACCACCCGCTGCGCTGCTCATACGCGGGGGGCCCTCTCTTGCCGCACCTGTTGCTTGGCCACGGTCATCGTGACAGCCCGCGTGAGGGCGGCCGCCAGCTCGCCATCCAGGGGCTCGCTGCAGACAGGCAGCGGCGGCGGCCGTGGCGCCGCCAGGGCCGCGCCGCCGGGGGCTGCGGCACGGCGGGCGGGCAGCAGGGTGCCGTCGACGACATGACGAGGGGTTGCAGCAGGTGGGGATGGGCAGGGGGATGGGGATGGGAACGGAGGTGCAGGGCGTCATTGAAGGCATGCATCGTGGGGGTCGGTTGCAAATGAGGAGGGGGGTGGTGTAGTCAGGGCCGCATGCGGGGATCGCACCTGACAGCCCCGCGGTCGCAGCCGCGCCCAGAAGCCGCAGCGCAGCCGCTCGGCGGCTCACAGCAAAGGCCGGCGCGCTGCTGGCCGCTGCAGCGGCGGCGGCGGTCGCGGGCGCTTCGGCGGCTGCGCTGCATTCGCTCTGGGGTCCGGCGCTGGGGTTATCCAGGGGGCCAGGGCGTGTGCATGCCAGCGGCGAGGCCCGGCTCCGTGCTGTGGGGCAGGTCCCGACACGGGCCGGCGCAGGGCTGTGACAGCCTCCATGGCGTGCGGGGCCCCCCTGGAGGCCGTGCGGTGCAGCGCGCATGGTGTGTAGCCGCGTAGCCGCTGATGGCGATCTAGGACGCCGCAGAAGCTGGCACAGGTGGTCCTGGGGCCGCTCCAGCCGCCGGCGGGGAGCGTCTCTGCTGCGGTGGGGTGTTGCGTGTCGGCAGGGCGATGTGACAGCTGCCGTGGGAAACGTCAATGGCTGTGGTGTAGAGTGTAGAGTGTATTGAGTACCTCGCGCCCGGGCAAGAGTAAACTTTGCAAGGATGGTACAGGCCCCATGCCGACCGGAGACCGCCCCATGCGACAGACCGGCGACCCGGGCCTATGAGCGGTAGACCACCATTCTACACACATGCCTTACTTTACGAGCATTATGAAAGAGTAGAACAGAGAGCTCGATAGACTAGGTGACACGCGGCCGCGATGGCAGAAATTGTGACAGGGACCTGCGATTTGTGCGGTGCTGCAAGCGATGGCACAGTGCAAGAGTGCAACGTGCTCACTTGCACGTTCCCGCACTGCAATGGAGGCCTGTACCATCAGGAGTGCTTGGAGAAGTTCCTCAAGAGCAACAAGCTTGAAAAGTAGGTGCCTTAAGAGCGACAGGTTTGGAAATTAGCCGAATGTGCACACTCTGGCACGGCCGGCAAGGCACTGACACGCCGGTCGCTTCTCGGTCGCTCCAGGAACCGCAAGACCGGCTTCAAGTGCCCCCGTGGATGTGGGAAAGGGTCCAAGTTCGACTCGCCGTGCCCTGGCAAGGTAAGCCCTCGCGATCGCTGCAGCCCGGCCCTACGCTGAACAGAGCAGCTCTGCACCGCGCAGATCGACAAGTCGCATCCAATACATCCGCGCAACGAGGATAAAAAGAAGACAAAGCTCGCGGTACGGGCCGGGATTGCAACGCGACTCTGGCGCGACGGACGCAGCGACTGAGCTCCAACCTGCTGCCATTGTAGGCCGTGGTCGTAGACACGCCTGCCCGGGGATCCAAGGCTGAGAGAGCGCCCACCCAAAACGGCAAGGCCGTGAAGGATGGCAAAGCAGAACCAGCAAGAGATAAAGACAAAGCAGCAGTGGCCAAGTAAGTACCTCAGTGCCGCAGTTCTGGAGGGGTCGCACGCGCTGCCGCGCGGCGTTCGCAGCGGCACTGCCCCACCGCCCACACCCCTAACCCCCGCGCCCCCCGCCTGCACAGGCTGGCGCCCTCGCCGGCGAAGGCCGCTGCTGCTGCGTCTGCGGCTCCCGCTGCGATGGTAAAGGCGGCCAAGAAGGAGGCCCCGGCGCCGCAGCCCCCGCGGCCGGAGGTGGTGCAGAAGCAGCGGATGCTGGAGCAGCTGGCGCAGGCGCGGAGAGAGCTGGGCCTGCCGACCACCAGCAGCCTAGCCTCATCGTCCTCACACGGCGGCTCTAAAGGCGACCTGCAGGGGCTAGCGGTGTCGGGCGCGGGCCCCTCCAAGCTGCGCGAGCCGGCGGCGCCGGTCGCGTCGGCGTGGGGCAAGCCCGCCGCGGCCGCCGCCCCCGAGCCGCCGCCGTCGGTGCCGCAGCAGCCGACGCTGTCGCAGCTGCCGCAGCTCCAGCAGCTGCTCAAGCAAGCGGAGAGCAAGAAGCCGGCGGCCAAGCCCGTGGTGGCGCCGGTGACCGCGCCGGCGCCGGCAGCGCCCAAGCAGGCGGCAGGGCTAGGTGCGGTGTCGTGTGCAGAGGAAGAGCTTGTTCCACGTCTCAGACGGTGTGGCCCCCGGCACCTGGCTGCAATGCGTGCGGCCGGCGCTCTGCTGCCGGCTGGACAGAAGGCAGCTGGGCTGTCGCACTCACTGCGAGGTTATGAGGGCGCACGTGCCGCGCGCCAGTCGCGGCGGCGCAGCCGCGCGGCCTTGCAACGCAGTGCCTCCACCACGGCGTGGGGCGGGCTTGCATGCTGCGAACGTCTGAAGTGCTGCCCCAGTGCTGGGGGTGCCTGGCCCTCGCCTCGAACCAACCTCACAGTGCCGCTGTGTGGTCAACTTTACAGGGGCCGAAATAGAGTACCACACCGTCCGCGTCGCGTGTATGTGCCAAAGCTTCCGCACCGTGCCGTGAGCCTGAGCACCATCGGCCTGCATGCCAGTCCGGGGCCGGGGAATTCAGGCAGGAGACTGACCTCAGCCACCGCCGCCGCCCGCCCTTGCTCGCCGCAGCCGCGGGACCGCAACCCGTGCTCAACCCGCCCACGCCCATGTGGCCGGCGCTGGGCGCAGCACAGACGTCCGCCGCTGCGCTCCTGGGCTCCGCCGCATCAGCACCTGCGCCCGCTGCTGCGGCGCCGCGGGAAGCGGTGGCGGCGGGGCCAGCACCGGCGGCGGCGCGACCAATGTCGCCGCCGTCAGCGTGGGGCTCTGTGGCAGCAGGGACAGGCGCAGCAGCGGGGCCAGCCGCGACATCGGGAGCGGGAACGGCCGCGGCGGCGAGGGCGAGAGCGGGGTCGTCAGCGTCAGCGGGGACAGGCGCGGCGGCCGGGGCGGGGGCGGGGTCATCAGTGGCCTCCAGCGCGGTGGGGGAAACTCCGGCGGCGGTGGCGTCCTCCCGGTCCCAACCGGCTGCAGACGCCTCGCCGCCGCCGCCGCAAGCTGCGTCCGCCGCAAGCAGCGACCCCTGGGGCTCGTCAGGCAGTGCGGCAGCAGGGACGGGGTCCGGCGGCGGTGCGCCGCCGGCGCCCTCCTCCTCCTCACCGGCGGCTGTCGCGGCCAGCGGCCACGGCGCCACCGGCAGCAGCGGTGGCGCTGACGAGGACGCGTCGGTGGCCTCCGGCCTGGCACAAGGCAAGTCCGCGGCCCTGGTGGGCGCCGACTTCATCGATGAGGAGGCCAAGGAGCCCAAACTCACCAAGGCGCAGCGGAAGAACCTCAAACGCGCCGAGAAGAAAAAGGCGCCCACCGGCGACGGCGCCGATGGTGCGGCCGCCGACGGGGCCCCCTATACCCAGGAGAGCACCGCCGCCGAGCCGCTTCAAGCCGCAGCGCGCAGCGGTGCGGGCGCCAGCACGTCCGGCCGCGGCGGCGGAGCCCCCGCCGCTGCCGCCCCCGCCGCCGCCGCCGCCGCCACCGCGGGCGGGCACCGGCGGGCGGTGTCTGGGGTGTCCCGTGGGTCGGAGGACACGGACCACCAGGCGCAGCTGGCGGCGGCCGAGGAGGCCTCGGTCATGGAGGAGCTGTGCATAAATACCATCGTCACTCGCAAGATGCTGGGCCTCATGACCCACATGCAGCGCCTGGGCGCGCCCGAGTTCGTGGCGGCGGCGGCGGTGCAGCGGCACGGCTCCAACCTGATGGCGGGGATCGAGTGGCTGCTGGTGGCGGGCGCGGACGCGTCGGGGCGCCCGCCGGCAGCGGTGCTGGCGGCGGCGGCGGAGAGCGCGTCGGCGGCGGCGGCGGAGATCGACATCAACGAGGAGCTGCAGCAGCTGGCGGACCTGCAGGTGCGCCTAAGGAAGGGCGGACAGCGCAGGGGCCGCGGCCGCCGTCCGGGCGTGGCCGATGGGGTGCAGCCAAGAGGGGCGTTGAGGCTGGCGGGTCTGCAGGTGCGCTCGTGTGAGGATGGACGAGGCACGGCGCGCGCCGTGGACAGTAGGTAGCGCATGAGGCGGCGAGGGTGCTGTGCATGTGGCTCTGCAGGCCTGTGCTTGTCGGGCTCAGATAGGCGGGGGCACTCACCGCCAGGCGCACTGCGTGCTGGGGCGCTGGGGCTTGGGGCAGGCGCCCGCCGAATGTCCTCCGCTGACGGCCCTTGTCCGCATCATGCGGGGCGCAGCATCTCAGGGCTTCCCTGGTGCCCAGGAGGCACGCTCAGGGGCTGCTGGGTCCTGCGGCTTTCACGCCGCTCGGTCACCACCCCTCGCCACGCCGCTGCCGCACGGCGGCACTCTGTCCGCTCCATGTGCGCCTGGTTGCGTGGGTGTGAGCCCACGTGCCCGCGCACCGGCCTCTTGTCCCGCCCCTGCCCACCGGCCCCCTGCCCGCCCGACCGCGCCCCCGTCCCGTCCCTGCAGGCGGTCATGGGGGTGCCCACGCAGCTGCTGCAGCAGTGCGTGCTGGACTGCAACGGGGACGTGCAGACCGCCGCAACCACGGCCATGGAGCGCCTGCTGGCGGCGCCGGCGGGCGCCGGCCGCCGCGGCGCCGGCAGCGTGGGCAGCGGCGCAGCTTGCAACGGCTTCATGCGGGGCTCGTCGTCCTTCTACTCCATCAGCTCCCTAGACGGCGCCGCGCAGGCCCAGGAGCCCGAGCCGCACGCCGCCGACGCCTCCGGCCAGCAGCAGCGGCCAGCGTACAGCGGGCATTTCGGCGTGCGGCTACAAGACGACCCCGCGGCCGGCGGCACCGCCGCTGCCGGTGCTTACAGCGCCGGCCTGCTCCGAGGCGGTGTCGTGCTCGGCGGTGCCGCCGGCTGGCCCAACGGCTACGGCATGAGCGCCGCCGCGGCCGACGCGTCGCCTCTGGGCCCCGATGCCAGCCCTTCAGGCGCGCCGCCGGCTGGCGGGCGCAACACCAGCCGCCTGTTGCACTGGCTGCGGGAGGACGCGGGGCGAGCGGCGGAGCTCGGCGAGGCCGTGGCGGCGTCGCCAGCCGGCGCGGCCGCCGCCGGCGGGCGCAACGGGCTCCTAGAGACGCCCTTTGGCCTGCAGGCGGACCTGGCGGCGAGGCTCGCGGCCGCCGCCAAGGCCAGCGCGCAATCGGACTCGCCATCGCTTCAGAGCTGGCTGGGGAGCAATGGAGGCTACGGGCACCCCAGCCTGAGCGCTGGCATGGCGGGGTCGACGGGCGCGGGCTCGCATGAGCTGAGCGGCTCGCACGGCGGCGCGTTTGGGTCAGCAGACTACGGCCCGCGCTGGGGCGGGGTCAGCGGCGGCGGCGCCGGGCCGGGGGGCGTACAGCGACAAGGCGGCGAGGGAGGGTCGGTGCCCGAGGGCGACGAGCTTGGCAGCATAATGGCGCTCATTAACGTCCGGTGACGGGTAAATGTCCGATGACGGGACATGGACGGACATGACGCCCGCTGGAGACGACGGCCGCAATGCTGGCGTGTGCTGGTACACGGGTGCCGTGTGCTTTGTGACGACGTGACGCGCCGTTGCGGAGTGGATCGCTGGGCCGAGCGCCGGCGCGGGCGTGGAGCGAGAGGGGCCGGCGGCAGTTGCGGGCGGCGCGCAGACATGCGTGGGAATGACCCGTATGACCCGAGGGACTGGAGACGACGCTGCAGCTGGTGTGTGCGTGTGTGTGTGTGTGCTTGTGCATGCGTGTGTGCGCTGTGGAGTGGCCGGGCGTGTGCTCGTGTACGTGTACGTGAAATGCGAGGGCGCGCGTATGCGGTACGTGCCCCGGGCGAAGGCGACGCGGCGGCAAGGGCTGCGGCGGCCCTGCCGCCGTCCGTGCATGTCGGAGTTTTGTGAATTGCATGAGCGGGGCTGGGTGCGGGCGGGGAGCCGGCGGGGAGCACTAGAGCGCCCGCGGTGCCACCGCCCGTCTAGTCAGCGGCCCGCTGCCAGGTCTGCACGGCTCGCCGTTGCCGGCGCCATTGCCGGGGCGGAGAAGGCAGGGCTGCCACGGAGCCCTCGCCAGCAGTCGCCCCGGTCGGGGTTGTAAGGGGCTGTGCCGAGGGCATCGGCGCATCGTACAGGTGTGGGCTGGAGCGGTTGGCATAAGGATGGCCATGGGTCCATGTGGCGGGGGCGATGCTGCTGGCACGCCGCGAGGTGCTGAGAGTTGGCGGCAGTGCGCTGCCGCGGCGGCGGCGGCGCACGGCCGGCACGGGCCCAACGACGCAACCGCTGACAGTCGGTTGGGCCTGGCGCGCTGGGCTGGCATGAGTGCACAGAGCCGGGGCGCTGAGCGCGAGGCGAGGCACGGAGCCGCACAGCAGTGCGCTCGGGTGTAAGGCGGGCGCTGCTGCTGAGCAGTCGGGTGCGCAGCTGACCCGTGTCAAGGCTGTCGAGCTCGGCCATGCAAGGCCTACAGGGCCGTGCGGCATGCCCCGATGGTCAGGCACCCCGCCGCTTCAGCACACGTCTGCCCGGGAGTCACCTCGTGTGTCTGCAAGCCACAGACCATCCAGGCCAGCACCCGCCGCAGAGCTGGCTGCGCCTAAAGCCCTCAACCGCACACGGCGCCTGCAGAGACTGCGCCTCAACTGCTAAGCCACACGCGCCTGTACCCTGAAACGTGCGCCGCCGGCTCCCTTACGTGCCACCACGCCCACGTATAGCGCTCCGCGTCAGCTCACGGGCCTCGCAGAGCGCAGCAAGCAGACTGCGAGCTCATAACTACCTACAGCGCTACCAAGAAGCTGCACACCCTGCCTACGACACGCCTGCCTGCCTACACCCTAGCACCTCACCAAGCCGGTTGCATCAGTACTGCGCACGCGTGTTGCAGCGTGTGGTTCGCGCGCCCCAAACCTGCCTGCCCTGCTCACCCCTTCAACCCCTACCCCGCACTCCAGTCCCTCGATCCCCTTGCCTGCCTTCGCGCCCCCCGCTCGCCGGCCAATCTCCTCATCATCACTGCGTTCGAGCCCATCCCCCCACACCGCCCCTTGCTCCCCCTCCTCACGGCTTGCGCGTGCTGATGAGCGCGTGCGTGTTTTGGATGCGCTGATTGTGCGAGTTGGCTATGCCGTACTGCACCGCATGGCCCGACTGCGTGGCCGGCGTCGCAATGCTGCCGCCCACGCGCCGCTCGGGGGAGGGCGGCAGCCAGCCTGTGGCGCGACGGGCGGACACGGGGCAGGACGCATGTTGTGATACGCATTCCATGTGGGTCGGGCGGCCTCGCTGCCGCCGCCGCGCACACGGACATGTGCGGGGTGGCCGCCACTGCCGCTGTGGGCATCATCCGTTCGACACGCCCGGCGGCGCCAGGCTCACCGTAGTGATAGTGGTGAGCGTACTGGGGGTAGGTGGGGGTGGCCAGGGGCTGCTGCACGTGCGCATCTGTGGCTCGCGGCGTGGTGGTCCGGAAGCTGCGTGTAGTAAGGGAGGGCGGGAAGCGAGGGGAGACGTGGGTGAGCGGCGGATAGGGGGCGTTGAGGGAAGGGCGGTCTGAGCGGCTTCGGCCGGCGACCGAGCGGCGTTGGCACGGACAGCGCAGGGGCCTGCAGCCCCGGGCTGGAGAGGCGGAGGGGCGCCGCACGCACCCTTCCGGCGTCGGGGGTGGCCGCTGCAGTTGCCGGAGCTCCTCAAGCGTTCTATGCGGGTCTGGCATGCGCCGCGGCTCCGTCCTGCGGTTAATCCAAGCGAGCGGGCATCCGTGATTGTCCGGGCGGGCGGGGCTGCCTGGCGCAGCTGCAGAGCGGCTGCTCCGCTGCGCCTGCCTGCTGTGCAGCAAGCCCCACCTGTTCTCCCGTTCAACCCATTCCTTGACGGAATCGGGGTTGTATTGGCTAAAGATGCCGCGGCCTGTGTGTGGGTGGGTTGGGGGTGCGGCGGCAGGGACGGCGTTGGTTGGGGAGCCAGCTGGGCAGGGCTCCACTTGGTACGGTGCATTCACCCCAATCAGGGCCGAGTTGACGGGACCTTCCCCACTTGGCTAGGCCGCCTGAGAGCAGATATTGTGGCCTGACGACATTGCGGGGTGCAGCGCCTGACTGGCGCTACATGCTACATGCCAAGGGCCTCCCCTTGGGATTCCCGGCCGTCTGCACCGTCGTAAGCATCGGTGGCTGCTGGCGCCACTGGTCGCCAGGGCAGCCGACGCGCAGCCCACTTCACGACTCGCGAATAGGCGCACCTGTTGTTGTGCCTGCTTGGTTCCACCACTTGTTTGACATTGCGCTGCTGTAGGTGAAGCAGCTAATCAGCCACCTAGTGGGCCAGTTTCGTGTGGCGACAGAGAGACGTCGATGCTGGGAGTCGTGCCCGAGACGCGCAGTTGTACTGCTACCTGTCGTGGACAATGTGTTCTCAGGTTGTCAAGGATGATGTTTGCGCGGAGGGCCTACGCCTTTGGACAGGCGATCGATAGGCGATTGCTCTGCCCGGCGCGAGGTCACGACAGCCAGCGCAGGCGCACTACACAGACGACAGGACTGCGCATCGCTACAATAATAGAAGAGCACAGAGACAACGCCGCGTGTGAACACACGAAAACAACACCAGCAACTGTCGACCCCTGAAACAAGAACTCGGAGCCCCGCTGCATGTCGGCAGCCGCGAAGTGACCTGCTGGTGTCGTACGCACGCCCACAATGGCGCAGTCGCTGCCGACCGCGGCGCCGTCAGTGTCGCCGAGCGCCTCGGGCGGGCCCAGCGCCGGGCCGAGCGCCTCTGTGAGCGCCACCTCCGGCGGCCACCTCACTCACGGCGCAGCCATGGCCATCACGCAGCGCCTCTCCGAACTGCCCGACCTTGCGCTACCGTCCAAGTTCTACGCGGACCCCGCCCACGCGCCCGCCGCCGCCGAGGTGTTGATGTACTTGCAGGTTGGTCCTCCCCCGCCCCCAGCTATTGCGAGCCCGTGTCCACCGCCTTGCGCTGGCATGGCATGGTCGTGTGGCTGCTGATATCGTTGGTACTGATGGTGCCTTGTACATGTCGCGCTGCTCCCTTCTGGCCTGCAGGCGCTGCTCCAGAAGGACGCAGCCTCCTTCCTCGGACGGTGGGCGGCCACACGCGGCGATCGTGCGGCACACGCCCCTAGCTGTCACTGGGATGCACACGTCCAGCTCCCGATCCTGTCGTCTGAGCAGAAGCCGCAGGTCTCCCTGCAGCGTCAGTGCTCAGGCCTGCGGACAGCTCCTGTGCGACCGCACGCCATGCCCCCAGCCCCCGATCAGCCCGACCTGCGCTGCCGTACAATTGCATTCCCCACGCCGCACACAGGTACGGCAGCATGCTGCAGAGCCAGGAGCTTAACCACTTCGAGTGAGTGTGGTCGCCAGCGCGCAGTGTGGAGGCCTGGCCGACGCAGGCCACCGCTGCGCATGGCATGCGCGGGGCCCTCGTTTCACCCCCCGCCGCAGCCACTGGCCGCAAGCAGCTCCCCACAAGGCTGCTTAGTCAATGCGCGCTGCACGCCATGCGAGCTCCCACCTTCTACCCAGATGCCGGCATGCCAACGCACCTGCCGTGCGCCGGTGTGTACTGCTCGTGCTGCAGGGCGCTGCGCTCCGCCGACTGGGAGGTCGACCACTGGCTGACCCACATCGCCACGCAGCGGCTGGCGGCTGCGCAGCAGGCCGCCGACCCCAGGTACGACACTGTACGACACACGGCCGCACGGCATGCCTAGCGCCCCGGGCCCGCTGCGCCCTGCGCCACCCCGCCGCTGCCCTGTATCCAAGCGACGTACCGCACCCAACGCCCACGGGGAATTCACGCCGCGCCCGAGCTGTGCCGGGGCGCCCGCGCCGCCGCAGGCGCTTGCCGGCGAGCGTCAAGAACCGGCGGCTGGCCGCTATGCAGCGGCTGCAGGTGGCGGGCGAGTACTTTAGCGACGAGGCCATGCGGCAGCGCGCACCGCTGCTGTACCACCAGCAGATCGGGCGCTACGAGCCCAGGCAGGGGCCGGGCGGCGGCGAGGAGGAGGGCGGCGAGGACGGCGGCGATGGCTGTGGCGGTGGCAGCGAAGCTGGGCAGCCCGGCGGCGCGGCGGCGTGCGGGCGTGCAGGTGGGGGGTAGCTTGTGCGGCTGCCGTGCGTTGCGCAGCTACTATGCTGCCTGCGTTGCCTCTGGCGTCGTGCCTGCGCTGAAGAGCAAACTTCTCGCGTTGTGGTCCTGCCACAGGCCCGGGCAGCGACGGCTTCGGAGGCAGCTGCCTGGCGGCCGCGCTGCAGGAGGCGCTGCGGAAGGGCCCCGACCAGGTCGAAGGCGCAGTGGGCGGGGCCTCAGCCTCCAGCGGCGTAGCTGCCGGCGGCTGTGGCGACGCCTCCCAGCCAGGGCCAAGCGGGACAGCTGCCGGCGGCAGCTCAGCGTCGGCAGTGCCGACAGCTGCTGGGGGCGCTCCTGCTGCCGGGCCCACGGCGGCGGCCCGCGAGGAGGACATGGCGGACGCGCCGGGGCCCAGCCGTGGCAGCGGCGCGGCTGGTGCGGCAGCGCACGGGGGAAGAGGCGGCGGCAGCTCCGCAGCCGCCGGGGGGTCCGGCCATGGGCCGGGGCCGGGGCCGGGCAATGGTGCTGGCGGGCTGCACGCGTTCAGCGAATTTCTGCTGCGGCAGAACGACGAGGCGCAGCTGCTGCAGCGGCGCATGCAGGAGCAGCGCGAGGAGGACGCACAGGTACCTTGGGCGATGATGTTGCTGCTGCTGCTGTGCTGCTCGGGGGGTGGACGGGGCGCCGCTGTTCCGTCATGCGGCTGCTGCTCCTTGGGGGTAGTGCGCGCAGGCTGCCTCACGTATGCCTGTCTGCCCTGATGTCCTTCCGTGCCCCTTGCCGTGACGCCAGCTGTCGGAGCACGACAGCGACAGCGATGACGAAGACGGAACGGGGAACGGCGGCGGCGGCGACGCTATGTCAGAGGACGACGATGATATCGGCGGCGGAGGCGGCGGAGGCGGCCGGCGGCACAGGCGCGCCGAGGCGCGGCCCACGCAGGGAGACCTGGCCGAGCTGCGGCGGGACTTTTTGGCGGAGATGCGCAGTCGGTTTCTCACTGGCCAGGACGCGGCGTATGTGGACTATGCAGAGATCGACGGTGCGTGCGTTGGCCTCGCGTGTGGCGGGAAGGGTTTGCCGCATGCTCCCTGCGGGGGCGGCTCGGTGCGGATGTGGGGCTCGCGAGGGAAGGGGGGAGACCCGCCATGCGCACCTTGCTTGGGCGGCTCGGGGTTGCTATTGCGCGGAAGGTTAGGGGTTGATGCCGGCTCGTTCTGCTACTGTGGTCTTGAACTTTCAGCGCATCACCCCTGGGTACAACGCCGATGCGGATCTGCGAGGCCAACGTTGCACCTGCGCCCAGGGACCACGTGACGGTGTTGCTGTGGCTCCAACGTATGACGCCCGGCCCCGGCCCCCGTTCCTGCAGGCGATGCCTCCCTAGACGCCGACTGGCTGGAGGAGGAGTCCCGCGACGCCGAGGAAAAGTACTTCGACGAGGATTGAGCGCGACTGACGAGCGGGACTGATCAGGATTGAGCGGGACTGAGTGGGAATCAGACGTGCCAAGTGTCACGAGCATTGGCGGAAGGGCGCGATCGCAGTGGTGGTTGCATGGGCATTGATGTTGCTAACGCACGGGATGCGACGAGAGGGTTCTGGCGCGTTGCGTTGGCACTCGGCGGGCGGCTGCACACTGTGGCCGCGAGCTAGCGAGGGGTTCACGGCGCATGGCTCAGCACAGAGTGCCTGCGAGCTGGAACGCAGAGTCCGATGCATACAATGTCCGTCGACCGAGGGGGCGGGGCCCTGGCGCCCCGCCAAGCCTGTCATGTAAGCAAGGAGCCGAGTACGGTGCAGAGCACATCCCCCCATAGGTCATCGCCCCGACACCGAAGCGCGTGGCATGTACTGTCTAGTAAGCGCCGGCCCAGCTTTTGAACATGAAGACCCAGCTTCGAACCAGCCTGTCCATTCAGCAATGTTCAGTAAGAGTATGAATTGATCATAATTGCGAGTGCACAACATTCGTACCGGCCTGCTGGGGCATTGCCCGCCACCTGGAGCTACCTGACATGCACTACCCGCCTCTCACCAATCCCGGCGCTGGTCCTCTGGCAGCTCATAATACTTGAGTGCCCGGCACCTCGACCTCCACGTGTCGTACACTTGACGTACAGGCTCTGCCATGTCGGACACCTGCCGTACCGGCCGGTCCAGCCACCACACGGCGATGGGCTCGTGCGCCTGCTGCTCGCCCTGCAGCACCTCCGCCGCATTCAGCTCCACCAGCTCCATGTACGACACGTCGTACAGCCGGCCGGGGGTAGCGGGCTGCGAGGCTGGGCCGTCCTGCGAGCAGAGCACCCGTACGGCAGCACCGTGAGGGCGCGGCCCTCTCTTCGTCGCACACAACTTGGCAAAACAAGGATGGCCCCGCAATACACAGCACTGCACCGCCACACCTTCGCTAGCCGGAGGGTGGTACGTGCGGTGGGTGCAGCCCGGTGTGGAAGCGGGTCCCCGCCAGGCGCAGCTGCGCTCGGATGTGCGCCGTGGTCGGCTACGGGGTGGTGGCGCAGCACGTGGTCCAGTTCCAGCGACAGCAGCGCCCGGGCGCCGTCCCTGCCCTGGTCCCGCGTGTTCATGAGGCAATCTGCAGGCGGTGGCACGGGGCAGGCCCAGGCCCAGGCCGTTGCTCGATTGGCGCGGAGCTCCGTTCGGCTGGGCGAGGACATCCCCAGGCGTGTGACAGCTGACCCACATGCCCGACACCAGAGCAGGCAGCGCCCTGCTGCTGCAAGGCAACCGCACCGTACGCACCCCGCCAGGTGAAGCCGGCCCACTCGCAGGCGAGGCTGCTGACGTTAGCACCCCAGGGCACCACGACCGTGCCGGCCCGGATGTGGCGCCAGGGAGGGTCCAGCGACGGCAGCGAGGCGCCGGCCGCGCGCTGCGCGCTCGCCTCGGCCGTCAGCGCCTGAGGGCGGGGGCATGGCGGCACCCGGGTCCCCAGGGCATGAGGGCATGAGGGCTCAGCCAGGGCCCTGCTGCCTGGAGCCAGCGCGCCAGGGGCAAGGGTGGGCGTGGGGCAGCTGCGGCGGAGGCAGACGCCACATACCCAGTCAGCGTCGCAGGGCACTGAGGGCCAGCCCGCCACCGCGCCCAGCGCCAGCGCGACCTGCGCCAGGCCCTGCGCCGCCGCTACGAATTCCGGCTTGCCTGGCGGGAAGCACGTGTGGGTGGGTGAGGGACCAAACGGTCGACTTGTGGGTCCGGCCAGCAGCCGCGCAAGTGCGGGGTTGTGATGTACATAGCCAGTGAGATGCGGGGTCCCGCGAGCCGCAGCGCGGGGGATGCGGCTGCGCGGCCCCTGGGCGGGTGCAAGCGCCGCTGCTTACTTATGGTAGCCGTGATGACGGCCGGCGCGTAGGCCACCACGCGCCGGGTGTCCACGCTCTCGTTCAGATGCAGCAGCGATAGCGCGTTGGCGTCGGCGTAGCTGGCGTAGAACACCCGCGCGGGGCCACCGGCCAACCTGCAGGGCGGCAGCGGCAGCCGACCCACGTCAGCGCTGCGCCGGCAGACCTAGGCCTTGCGGCTGCTTGCGAGCCACCCAGCGCACCTCGCCGCGAGGCGCCAGTCGTAGTGCCCCGACGCCTGGAAGATGATTTGCTTCTGGAAGTCGCCCGGAAAGAGGCCCGCGTGGATGTGGCCAACCGCCTGCCGGAGGGGCGGCAGGCAGGCGCGAGACTCTGCAAGCGCGTGCTGGTTTGAAGCAGCAAGGCGCGCTGTATGTGCCAGAGCGGCGCAGTCAGGGGAGGGCGTTCCTCGGCCTCCTTCGGCGCAGCCCGGCTGTCCCACCCGCCCTGCCCGGTGACTGCCCTGGCCGTCCGCAGCCCGCTGCCGTTCGCCCTCCATGGTAAGGGCTAGCGGCATGCCCAGATGGCTACTACTGTGAACCCACGCAGACTGCTGTGACCCATGGGCCGGGCCCACCTGCTGCGGCGGCGGGTCCAGGTGCGAGTGCCACATGCCCAGGCGCCCTCCATGGAGCCACGCGCTCTCCAGCCAGGCACCGAGGAGGGTGCCGTCGTCCCACTCTGCATCAGCCGGCCGTGGCATTGTGGTCAGAGCTTGCGGCAGTGGTGGCTGGCTGGCTGGCTGGCGGGCGGGCGCCGCGGGGCTGCGGCCTGCTCCACCGAGCATGCGAGTACCCATGCGGAGCTCCCACCTGCCATGAACGCAAAGAGCTCAGGCTTGGTGGCCTTGGCGCGTGCCTCGTCCGCTGGGTCCTCGGGGTCCGGCGGCAGGGGCACGCCTGGGCAAGGGGAGTGGCGGCAGGTAAGATAAGACGGGCGCAGCGGCGCGATAACTCGGGTTGCCAAGCTCCTTGGAGGACCTACATGAATGCGTTAACGCTTCCTGGCGACGCTGCCGTTGGCGAGCGGCGCCCTGCCGCTGCAATGCAACCGGCGGCCGTCGCCAGCCCTGCCCCATTCGCATTCGCCCATGTGCCATCCCCGGAGTGACTCACCCAGGTCTTTGAACGCCTGCCGGTAGGCCGCTGTGAAGGGCCCTATGGTGCGGCTGAAGGGATAGCCACCCAGCTCCGCCGGCCATTGCCCGCCTGCGCGCGAGCGTTCCGGGGGGCCACCGGCAGGGCGGGGCGCAGCGGTCAGCGGACACCGCCAACCTCTCAGACGGCTCGGAGCGCCCGAGTCAGGCACGCGCGGAGCAGGACGCTGGCAGGCGCTTAAGAAAAGGGCTCACCCCAGGCGTGCGGCATGTTCAAAGTTGCCGACAGCAGGCGCATCGTGTGGTTGATGGCCCGGTCCTGCGGGAGGCAAGCCGCAAGGCGTGCGACACAGGAGCGGGCGCCGCGCTGGGCGTCGCTGGACTGGGGATGCATCCATTGGGCCGGCGACCGGCTGGCCAGCGGCGCGCCCCGAAGTGCAGCTTGGCGGCATCACGTCGCGCGCCGGGCCCCCGTCCCCTGGTTCCTTCGCAGCACGATTACACGCCCCGCTGGATTCGTTGCGGCGTAGGCCGCGCCGCGCCACTGACCGCCGCCGGCAGCCATCGCCCACCTTGGGGCAGTCGAACGACGGCCGAGACTCGCACACCACCGCCGCCAGCTCCGAGCTGATGTTGTACGTCTGTCGGGTGAGGCCCAGGCGCGGCAGCAGCCGTGGGGACTGACACGTCTACAGCGCTTGGCCGCGCTCGCGGCGCTCCTTGCTGCTTGCTGCCCTGCTCACCATCACCGTCAAGCTGTCCACCCCAGCCGTGGCCTGCCCTTCAACCACCTGCCGGCATGCACGCCACAACGACACCAGGCGCTCAGCACATGGCGCATGCTCCAGGGGAGCTCCCCTGGCATGTTGATGCCCGCACACCGCGCCGCACCGGTAGCATGCAGTGGCTCGGCATGCATCAGGCGAGGGGAGTCTGTCCTGGGTCCGGCACGGGCCCGGCATGGGCTCGGCACGCTCACCCTTCTATCGTCCACGCCAAGCCGGATGAACGCCGCAGCGTCGTCCTCGGGAAAGAATTGCAGCAGCTCTGCGGTGGGCACAATGAGGGGCACGGATGGACGGGTTGACGAAGCATTGCAGGAAGGGAAATCCGGCTTGCGTCCCGGCCTCCCAACTGCTCCACAGGCAGCAGCCCTGGGACGCGCCGGAGTTGCGGCGGGTGCTTCCCTCCGGTGGGCGGGATTGGCAAGAGCAACACATGCCCATGCCGCAAGCCCCACCCCGGCCAACGTCACTTCATCGGCCGCTGCCGACTTCTCCTATCCTTGCCCATCAGGCCGGCCAGGCAGTCACGTACATGTTGCTTCCGGTACCGATATGCTCAGGACAACGCCAGCACAAAACCCCTTCCATCCCCGCTGGCCGCTTCGCCTGTGTACAGTAGGCAATCGCTAGCGCCCCGGCCCCAGGACCAGAGCCCCAACGGTGCCGCCTTCTGCCCGCACCTGGAAACAGCGGACGCCCCTTGATGCAGCTCCACAGTGCATACGTGAGCATCATCTGGTCGTCGTTGTTGCCCAAACGGCAAGCGGGGCAAGCGGCTGCAGGGCGCGGCCGGATGGGCGAGCGGACGCCATTGCATGGCAGCGCCCCCATGCAGCGGACACACTGGGCAACGGGTCACCAGTCCTCGCAACCGAGTAGCGGCGCGGGCACACGTGCGAGCCACCGAGCAGCGGCCCTCGGCCGCACGCAGTCCGGGGCGCAGGCGCCTGAAGGCAACGAGGTACACGCTTCCTGCGGCCCGGCCGTCGCGCGACTTGCGGACCTACCGAACGCGGGCGACAGGTCGGCCAGCACGCTGGGGTCCTCCGACCAACGCACTGCAGTGCGGGGGCGCGGGCCGCTTGGTGCAAAGGGATCCTCTACAGCACAAGTTGCGCAGGGCACGATGCAACCACGTACGGCAGTGCCGTACGAGCGCACCTATGCGGTGCATAGCCTCGTACAGCATCCAGGCCACGGGTCCCTCGGGGGAGGCGTTCTGCGCAGCGGGCAAGGGAAGCCGTCGGTGCGTGGCCCATGCAGCGGATGGCTGCGCACGCGCGCCCGGCGCGCCTGGAAGCTGGAGGCAGGGCAGGGGGCCTGTCGCCCGCTACAGCGGGAGAAAGACATCAGCAGGCAGCCAGCGCAGCTCGCCGTTCGAGAACCAGCATGCCGTAGACGGCAGGTGCCACCTCAATGCCAACCCCGCTGCCAAGGGGTTGTGTGTTGGCTCGCCTCTGTTGGGGCACGAGCCGTTCGACTCGGGCAATAAGGTAGCACAAGTACGAAAGAAGCTCCCGCTCTGCCTTTCCATGTAGCCAATGTTATGAGTGTCCGGCCCGTGGGGTGAGGGAACGGAGATTCGGTGTACCCGAGACCCCTGAGATAGGCCCAGCTATGACCGCATCATGACCGACCGTGTGGTCTGGTTTGGGTGGCCTCTTCTTGGGGCGAGCCATGCACCCATGCGCAGCTGGGACGGGTTTCGTGGAAGCGGCGCATACGGGCCCACCCGGGCACACCTGGATGTAGGAGAAGCCGCCGTTGATGGTGGCGAAGGCCTCGGCCTGGCTCAGCATGGTGTAGTCCGCCAGCGGTGGCTGCTGCACGCGCCAATACCAGTCGTCGAGCACAACCACGTCGGCGTCAATCGCCATGACGTTGTAGCCGAGCGCCACTGAGCGAGCTGGATGGGGGCGGGGACGTTGCGGAAGCAGAGCGGTCAGACGGGCAGGCGGGCTGCCCGCACCAGGCAGCAGAGTTACGTCAGGAGGGGAAGCAGGTGGGCTTTCACAGTTAAGCGATTTCAGAGAGTGTGTACATGGCGTAGGCGGGATGGAGCTGTTGCGGCGCGTGGCTGGGGCTCGGGGCTGGGCCGCTGAGGTTGCTTGAGCTCACCAACAGTGAGCCACTTGCGCCACCAGGCGCTCATGCCATTAAGCTGTGCCAGGTAGCGGAACAGCGCCGGGTACTCGTTGCCGCTGCGCGGAACGGGCGTCGAGTGTTGGGACGCTGCCGAGACGCTGGCGTTTTGGGACTTGAGATGCCCCCGGGCACCCCACAGGAAACCCCGCCGCCCTGCTCACGCATCGTCGTGCGTTGCGTATGTGCCGCAGCTCAGCGGGCCCTGCTCGTGCAGCCACGGCCGGAAGGCCCTAGACAGACGCTGGCAATCGTGCTGCTGTTCTGGTATTGCCAGCACATGGCCGTAGCCAGCGTGTCCCCGCAGGCGCGATATAGTTTGCCCGATATCGGCTATGCGCGTATCCGAGAAGATAATGAGTTCCTTCTTCCAGGCCGTTGCCGCGAGCGCCTCCTTGAGCTGCGCCGCGGTGTCCAGTGGGCCGATGTAGCCCCGCGTCAGACCGGCGGAGCAGTACGCCCCATCGCCACGGCGACGACATGCTAAAGTAGTTGTACGCCTATGCGTGGACGCGGCTGCGGCGGCGACTAACGCGAAAATGAGAAGTGCGACCAGGCTAGCGCGGCTGTCAATTAAGTGCATGTGTAAGACGAGTAGTCATATGCACATGCTTTTATTGATGTCCCGTATGAGTGCACTTGAAACGCGCGGGGTCCACCCGACGGCTCTCCCGACACTCTTAATGCATTGCGGTCCCCTCCAGTCCCCCCTTGGCCACGCCTCTGCCACGCCCACGTCCAGGGGTCCCCCCCCCCCAAACCGCGAAGGCCGCACGGCGAACACGGCCAACATCCTTGCAATTTCTCTAAGTAATTCTTCCCTGTAATATATTGCAAGCCTCGTACAACGTATCAAGCCTGAGTAGGCACTTAGGCATCGGTGGGGGGTGGGTGAGGTGAGGGCTAAGGCCTACCGGTCAGGGGGAGGTTCGAGGCCGTAGCCCCAGAAGGCCCCAGCAAAGCTGCCCAGCCCATGGAGCCAAACCAGGCCGACACACGAGTGTCATCAACACACCAGCTACTCGATCGCCTCCGCCGCCGACTCCTTCACCCGAGCTGACACAGGTTACAGATACTCCTTTTGTGACTTCGTTCTAGTTTATCATGAGCTGCCTGTGAGAGACTTAATACGCGGCTGCGAGCCGTACGAGCCTTGATGAGTCCCCGGGCTGCCGGTTGTCCCAGGTATCCTTCTTTAAAATCCACGCTGGCTGGAGCCTTGATAAGCGCGAGTGCCAACGCCTTACGGTCAATTGATGAGCCCAGAGTAAGGCACATGAGACAACCGTCAGTACTGGAGGATTCGGCTCGACCTGTTTGGGCCGATTAAGTCCTGGCTGGCCCTTTCCGACGCGTACACGGCACAAGCTGGCCCGAGGAGTCCTCCCCAGCCCCACGGTCGTGAGTGGGAAACCGAACGGTGGCACCTGCCGCCGAGAGTTGCGCGATGTCCGGCCCCCAGCCCTGCTCAGCGACTGGCGGCGCCGCCGCAATCCCGTGCCGGCAGCTGGCGCATCTCGTCTCCAGGGCCCGCTCCGCACCTCGTCCACGGGTCGGCAGGCGCATGCACGTTGCCCGTGCACGGCTATGCCCCAACACGGACCCGTCATCAACGTCCAGTTGCCCATCGCCCATGCAACCAGTAATAACCAGCAAGGCGATGGCGATGTCCAAGCATGCGTAGCTCATGTCCAGTACCAGCATCCTGAGGCACGCACTCGGACCCCAGCGCTTTCGAACCTCCCCTGGTTGGTTGGCCCCTATGAAGCAGCCTCCGCAGCCGCTCTGCACCCACCCCACAGGCCCCTGCCCAACCAACAGTCGCACCCTGGCTCCAATGAATGGTATCCTGCCCCCGCCTCCCGACCCACCCGCTGAGCCGTCACGCGTGCGCCATTGTAGCCACACATCCGCACACAGCACTCGTCACGCTCGCCCACACGCCCACAGACGTCGCCGTCGTATGTATATGTCGTCGGCCCGCGTCTCCACGATCGGCCCGAGGTCCAGGTTGCCGATGGTGATATGCACCACAGCCCCAATCCAAGCCACTGACTACGCTACTCGAGGTATATCACACCCGCCCTCCTCCGCGGCATCCGTTCTGTACGCAAGGCAAGCAGGCAGCACCTGCGTCTGCAGTCAAGCCTGGCCACGACGACAAGCCTAGCCATGCGTTTCCGCCAGCTACGAGGGTCTGGGTGCGCCCTTACGGCGCCCCCCGCAGGAAACACCCGTCGGGCCTTCCCTGCCCCGACTAGTGATGCCCGTTTAGCCCCAGGGCCGGCGGCCGCTTGGATAGGATAGCCCGGCGGTGGCGAGCTGCCGGTCTATGGGTAGGGCGCCCCACCACTCGGTTGCTGTGGGTAGCCCTGCGGAACGCCCGCCGGCTGCTGCGGGTAGGGCACGCCGCCGTGCGGTGGGACTGGGCCCGTGGAGCTGGGACCGTAGGACCCTGGCCCGGCGGCGGCCTGGGTTGGGTAGCCCGGCGGTGGCGAGCTGCCAGGCTGCAGGTAGGGTGCTCCACCACTGGGCTGCTGTGGGTAGGGCGCCCCACCGCTGGGCTGCTGCGGGTAGGGCGCAGCGCCGCCGTGCGGTGGGACAGGACCTGCGGAGCTGGGCCCGTAGGACCCTGGCCCGGCGGCGGCCTGGGTTGGGTAGCCCGGCGGTGGCGAGCTGCCAGGTTGTGGGTAGGGCGCCCCACCGCCGGGTTGCTGTGGGTAGCCCTGCGGAACGCCCGCCGGCTGCTGCGGATAAGGCGCAGCGCCGCCGTGCGGTGGGACTGGGCCTGCGGAGCTGGGCCCGTAGGACCCTGGCCCGGCGGCGGCCTGGGTTGGGTAGCCCGGCGGTGGCGAGCTGCCGGGCTGTGGGTAGGACGCCCCACCGCCGGGCTGCTGTGGGTAGCCCACTGGAACGCCCGCTGGCTGCTGCGGAAAGGGCGCGCCGCCGCCGGGCTGCTGCTGCGGATGGCCCTGCACCACGGCAGCGGCCCTGCCCGGTGCTCCCGGCACCGGCGGCGCGGTCGCCATGGTGGGTGCGGCCGTCAGCGGCGCGGGGCAGCCGATGTTGTTGGCCCTGCGCACATGATGGGACACGTGCCCATCGGGGCATGTAAGTGCGGCAGGAGCTCACAGCCCACCTGCCGGTCCATGCCCTTTGGCCCCAGGATGTCTTGGCCTCACCCCCTTGGTGCCTTACACCCCAGCCCAGCCCAGCATAGGGCAGCCGACAAGGCCTTCCACGGCCCAGCAATCGAGCCCACCTCATGTACTCAAGCAGTTGACCGGGCAGCTCGGCGAGCAGCTCCTGCGCCAGCCGGGTGCCGTCGCCCGCGTAGCGGTTGAACTCTACGAACTGTACAATGTCGCGCACCGCGGTGCGGGAGCCGCTCGTGAGGCGCTTGTTGTCGGAGTCGAGCGTCTGGGGGCACCAAGCGGGTCCAGGGTGGCAAGGAGGGTAGAGCGAGCGTATGGGAGAAGCGCCGACGGTTGGTGGAGGGGGATGTGCACAGCGGCGGCGAGCCTGGACGACGATGGGTTGGACCGGCTCACGGCAGCGAGGCGCAGACCCGACGCGCGGCCTCGCCGCCCTCCCAATGCCAGGGCCCCTACCGCAATCCGCATCCAAGCCTAGCCTGAACCAGGTCACAGCCGCTGCACGCCATCACGCACGTTCATGTTCCCGAAGTCGTCGTTGCCAATGCCGACGATTAGGATGGACATGGGCAACGTGGTGGCGTCGATGATGGCCTCGATGGTGTCGGGCATGTCCTGCAGCAGGAGAGCCCAGCGGGCATGGGGAATCACACGCAGGAGGGATACCGCGCGAGACCAGACCCCTGCATACTCGCTCCGAGCCTGCGGCGCTTGAATCGCGCCCCGCGGCATCAGCTGCCCGCGCGGCATGGACGGCGATGGTGCCACGGCCATCACTTGGCCCGGCGGCTGGCCTCGTTGGACCCGTGCCGTGGCCTTGGAACGAGCTCGACACAGGAAAGCATAAGTGCTGCCCAAGCCCACCCAGGAACAAGTCCCCCGACGGATCCCAAAGCCCCCATGTCGCAGCCCCTACAGGGATGTGACTGCTTGCGCGGGCCCCGTACCATGATGGCCCCGTCCGTGAGGATGAGCAAGCACGTGTACTTGGGCGGCTTCATGCCCACGGTGGCGCGCGCCTGCTGCGCCGCCATCCTGATAACCGGCGCAAACAGCGTGGGCCCCGACAGCTGCCACGTCGACAGCGCCTGCCTGCGGGGGCCGGGAGAAGCGGGGACACGTCACCGCGCCGCCGAGCTGTGACAGATGGTGCCACGGGTCACAAGCAGGGCACCAGTGGGCCTGGCGGCGGTGCGGTGAGTGTAGCAGTAGGCCCCTGTCCGCCCCGGCGACGGGAAATGGCCCTCGAGCCCGAGGTCGCCCACCGATATGCTTGCAGCATGCCGTTGATGCCGGCGCAGGCGCTCTCCGGCCCCGCGCCCATTGGGAAGCAATGGTTGACGGGACTCTTCTGCGAGGTTGGGAAACCGAGCCGGCGGCAAGGCGTCAGGCGTGATGGCTGGATGAGGCGGAGGAGGCAGAGGAAAACGAGTCGCGGCGCAGCCGAGAGTGGGTGAGGCCGCCTTCTGATGCGGTGGTGCGCGGCGATGGGGCGGGGAGGACTGCTGATCAAGAATGCTGCGGCTTGGTTTGCTCTTCTTTGGACGTTGATCAGTGGACAAGCCGGTTGCGTGCACGCCAAGGCTTTGCCCTGCCATACGAGCCCGTAGACGTACCTGGTACTGCCCGCCGAAACCGTACATCGGGAACATCTGCGGAAAACATGCACAGCAGCAGCCCTGAGACGCCGCCGTCGCCTAGGGGGCCGAGCGCTCTGTGTCGCGCAGCCAAATATTGCTGTATGCAGCGCTCCCGTGCCTACCCTGTCGTGATCGTACTGCTCCAGCACGTGGCCGATGCCCATCACGGCTTTCTCGTACTGCGTGGGCCCCGAGCCGGCGTAGTGCTTGGTACCTAAACAGGAGAAATGCCATGGAAACGCACACAGCGACTTGATACGGAGCTGGTGCGAAGCCGCCCCCGCACCCCGTGCCAGCACCAAGCCCTGCATGCACAGTGCTCCCGCACGCTGCGCGCACCCGGCTGCCGCGGGTCGCCGTTGCTGCCGGTAAAGTCCACTGCCACCACGAACCCGATCTCGGTGCCGCCGGCCAGGTAGTCAAGGAAGGAGGCGCGCTGCTGCACCACGAACGACAGCACCTGCCGGCCGTGGGGCGAAGAGGGTCAGGCAGGGCCGTGATACGAGGCTGCTCGTTGGGGCTCTGCGGCCCCCGGCACGCCATTTCCTCCTGAAGAGGGTCTGGCGGGTGCGAGATACTGGCGTCGTGCAGCGGCAGCCCACCTGCAGCATGCCGTAGTCGCCGGCCGGCTTGCCCGGCGGCGGCTGGAGCTGCACCACGGCGCCGTGCGTGCTGGCCAGCTCCTGCATGCGCTCCGTGCTTAGCTCACACTGGCCCAGCAACCGGTGGTTGCCGCTGCCCTCGTAGTCATACACCTGTACGGCGTACCGGTACGGTTAGGTTTCAGCAGGACCGCGGCACAGCGGCGAACGAAGGCCGCAGCGGAGCGGAGCAGAGCAGAGCATCGGGCGTGCGGCCCGATGTGCCCCCGCGCCGCGCAGTTGCGGCAGCGGCTGTTTCGCTGCAGCAGCCCCAGGTCGCACCTGCAGCCTGAGCGGCCGCATCATGTCTCCGTTATTAAGCTGCGTGGCGCGGACCACGATCTCGTCCCATGCCGGGTTGAGGTTATTGTTCTTCACGCCCGTCTGTGGTCACGCGGCGGAAACGAGTATACGCGGGATCCGTGCTGGCGCCTGCCTTTGCCACGATGACGGGCATCTGCTGCACGCAGCCATACGAGCCCGGCTAGCTCCCGCCCCCCACCTTGTACACGGGCAGCCACGTCGTACCGTCCTCCTGCAGGAGGGGGGCCGAGATGGACGCCATGGCATGGATGCAGCTGCCCCAGCTGCAAACTCGCTTCGGCCCGGAACGGGAGCCTGCAGCCGCCTCAGCTAGGCCCCCCTCGCGAACGCCCACACCTGCAGCCGGGAGATCTGCAGGAACGGGTCCGACTTGGAGAACGTCTCCACGTTGCGCAGCTTGTGGGCTGCGATCTTGATGCTGTGGGTTACGAAGCATGGCAACACTGAGCTCGGAATCACCGACAGCCCGACCCACATCGTCCCGTCGCTGCTGCTAGTCCCAGCAACTGATCCAGGCCGCCACCATGACCTCGCGCCTCACGCTAGCTAAACAAAGCACACGAGCTCCTGGGCGGCCCCGACGTCCAACCTGAGCACCTCCTTGCAGTTAGCCTGCTCCTCGGCCACCAGCACCATGGTGGCCTCCTGCTGCAGCTTCCCCAGCTTGTCGGCCAGCTTCCGCGCCAGCTTCTTGCCCGGGGCGGCCACCACCTCCGACAGCAGGAACTCACTGGTGCCCAAGTTGCTCTGCGCGGAACGGCACGGCAGACGCGTTACATGACAGCGATGTGGGTTTGGGGCCATGTGGGTCAGGGGTTGTGCGTGGGAATCCTGGGCGGCGGCTGGCTGCATCAGCCGGCCGCCGCGCTAGGCGGTCGTCCACATGCAGCGCTGGCGCTGGCAAGCAAGGAAGCCCGACGTACGCATTTGTCGGCGGCGATGGTGCTGGGGTCCTGGCCCTTGTCCACATCCACAACCAGGACCTGACCAGGGAGAGTGGAACTGGCATTGTTCAAAGCCGTGGGAAGCTGGCGGGGCCCCGTGGCAACACGCCGGGGCGGACGCTGACCGGCCCCCTTGCTGTGTGCGCGTCGCATTGACGCCGAGGCACCTCAGAGCAACCGATATCACGAGTTGGGACCGACCGACCTTGAATTTTTGCAGCTTCTCGAAGTTGTACAGCACCTTGAAGCGCGTTACGAAACTCGGCTCTTCGATGGGTGGAGCATGGTGGTGGGGCGGGAACGGATGTCAGGAGATGCCCCCCCCCGTTGGCGACGCCGCTGGAGGGCGCCGCTGCGGCGTACCGTTGGCGGCGAAGTGTCCAAGAGCCCAACCTCACCAAGAGAGTTTGCAATGACCTCTGTCCGCGAGTGCTCCACCCACTGCCCATCCCGCAACTCGTAGAGGATCCCCATGGCATCGGACTTGCTGCGGGCCAAGAGGCGCCAATCGCTTGGAGTTATGGATCGTCAAGTGCTTGCCGCAGCGCCCTGCAGCTGGCGGGACCTACCTGAGATAATCCACATCCCGCAGCTTCCGGCACTCAAGGTGCAGGAGCACCCATGTGCCTGCGCAAGCAGCGCCGAGGCCATGTGAGCAGTCGTGTGGTGCCGTTGCCGCGCTGCCCACGCTACAAGTTGGACCAGGCGAGCGCTCCGGCGCTCTATGCCAGGCTGCCCGCCCTCGACCAGCGCTCACAGTATGCCAGAGAGCCACGGAGCAGCTCTTCGGCCTCGACCATTCTTTCTTGCTGTGGCGGGTAGGGGACAAGGGTTCCGCCGGAGCCAGGTGCGTGGCGAAGCCTCGTCAGCAAAGCAGCGACCCCAACGCAAACGCCTCTCCAATGTATGCTCGTTGCTCTTGCCAATGATTTGCCGCTGCGCTAGGGGAGGACGCCAGTTGCCTCCATCGCCGGCTGAGCCCATCAAACAAGCTGCTTACCTTGCTCTCCATAGTCTGGAGCTTGCCAGCCGTGACATACTTGCTCGAAACATCGGTGCCTAAGCAGTTCCCCATCTCGATTTTGCGCTGGCCCGCGTCGGGGGAGCCCCGATTGACCGACTGGCGCTGACTCGCCGCCCGCTGGCGCTTCCCCGGTTGTAGTCAGGTGTATATAATAGGCCTTGATCGTCAAAGACGGTCTGCAGCCCGGGTTTGGAAGCGGTGCGCAGTTGCGAACGCACGAGCGAGAAGCTAGTGGGTGATCGGCGCTACCCTTGTATCAACCCTATTGCAGCGTAGAAAATATGTTCGGCTTTGTGCATATAGAGTGCCGCGTGCACGGAGGGCGGAATGGTGGGGGTGGTGGTACGGGCACGGGCAATCCGGTGGCGGAGCGGTTCGCATACCTCACTTGAGAGAGCAGCAGAAGGCTGTGATCACGCTATGCGGTCTTGCATGCACGGGCCAACTGCGGCCAACTGCCTCCCCGCGCCCCAGTGCCGGAACCAGTGCGGACTGTAGCCTTCCCCACGCGGCGGGCTATCGGTGCGTGCCTGATAGGTCAAGCCCAAGCCAGCACCGTCTCCCATCCGGGGTGCCCGGCGAGCTGCTTTCTGACAGAGCCTTGCACGGTACGGCGTAAAGCACCAGGCGGGGCCCAAGCTCGACAACCTGCTACTTCCTTCCGGGGTCGGCGTGCCTCAGGGGAGGGCCACTGGCGTGCCTTACACATCCACGAAGGCGCTCACCAGCCACCCGCCTCTCTTCTGGCACTCCCCTCTCCTCCTCACGTTGCCGCCATCCGCAGCAGCCATTTACAAGTTCACACTCTCATACTATCAAGCCGCCTCCCTACCCGTTCCCTCAACCCGCAGCCGCAAACCCTCTCAGGGAGCACAATACCCCGACAGGGCGCGCAGCCCCAGTGTGCCGGCCGGCCCAAAAATGATGGCTACCGTATCCCGCATGCGCTATAGCGCCGCCAATGCCCTCCGTATGCAGGAGACATGCAGCCACCAACCAACGAGCAGTCCTCATCAGCTGCTTCCATCCGGGAGCCGCCACCGCCCGCCAAGCCGGGGGGCGCTGCAACATTCCTCATTCCTTCCTCGTAAGGGCACGGGCGCCCGGCGCTGCTATCACCGGTGCCCGTGTCGCCTCCACATCGTTGTGCACCGGGTCACCTTTTAACGACAGCCGCCCCACGGATTGCTATCCGCGCATGCTACGAGCCTTGTACGATGAATGCCATGCATCAGACGTAACACTCAAACAACCGTTAACCACACACACCTCCCCCACGTGCGCGGCGCCGCGATGGCTCGGCCCAAGCCGCGCGCGCCACCTGCACCACTGGCTGGCGCCAGGCCGCCAGCCCTGTGTCGTCACCTGGCACACGGCCGGGGGGCCCAGCCGGGCACGCGGCCCCTGACCCCCGCCGCGCCCGGTCGGCACGGCACCGTCCGGGCTATATGCAGCTGATGGACCGGCCTTCGCTGATTTTGTCGCGCGGCGTTGAGTGCTGCGAGCACAGCCGCTGCAGGTGGCCGGGCGTGTCGGGGGTGCCGGAGCCGGGCGTCGTACTGCTGGCACAAGCCACGGCCTGGTACGACACCTGGTGCACAGCGAACGGTGACGGAGGGTCCCTTAGATACGGAGCCGTACCGTCCGGAACACCGCGCTGCTGCGGGCTGCCGTACGGGGCTGCAATCTGGAGCAGCGCGGGCGTGGCGGTGTAGGCTGGCGCAGCAGCGCTCGGCGATGGATAGCCTGGCGGCGTCAGCGGCACAGCCGGCGTGCCGCCGCTGACGTGCGGGGAGTACCCCGGCGCCGGCGCCGCCGGCCCCGCCGTCACAGCGTAGGGCGCGAAGCGCGACGGCTGCGGGGCGCCGCCGCCGCGTGGCGGGTACCCCGGCGGCGCCGGACCTGGCATCGGCACCTCGCCATGGCTGCCCCGCCGTGGCTGGTGCTGGTGCTGGTGCTGCGGCGGCTGTTGGCCACCGTGCGGAGTGGTGGGAGCGGACGAGGAGTGGCCGGCCTCGGCGGCGTAGAAGCCGCCCGCAGGCGTTGGGTAACCAGGTGGCGGGCCGGCCGGCGCCGAGGCCTGGCGCAGGCCGGGGAGCGTGTGCGGCGCTGGCGCTGGCGCCGGCGCTGGCGCCGTCCTGCTGTTGGGCCGTACGTTGTTGCGCGCGGCCCAGTCCACCAGCTGGCCGGGCAGCTCGGCGAGCAGCTCCTGCGCCAGCCGCACGCCGTCGTTGGCGTAGCGGTTGAACTCCACAAACTGCACGATGTCGCGCACCGCGGTGCGGCCGCCGCTGGTGAGGCGGTGGCGGTCGCTGTCGAGGAACTGCGGCGCGGCAGGGGAGCGGCAAGGGGCCCGGGGAGGGGCGGGTAAGTCAGGGGAAACTGCTCAGTGGCAGCGGCGTGAGCTGCGAGGGGCGTCGCTGGGGCCGGGCCATCCCCGGTGCGCTGCTCGAGGTGCTGGGCAGCGGCGCGGCGCGGGGGTCTCGTGTGCGGTATGCTGCGCCACTTCCTGCGGGCTGCGGTCTTAGCAAGGCAGCCAGGCCGCAACGCGCCAGCTGCGTGGGGTGCCGCTGCGGCCTTGCACGCGGCGCCGCGCACCTTCATCTTGGCAAAGTCATCGCCGCCGATGCCCACGATGAGGACCGACAGCGGCTGCCCCGCGGCGTTGATGAGCGAGTCCACCGTGGCCTGCATGTCGTTGACCTCGCTGCAGGTGTTGGGGGGAGGGGCAGGGAGGGAGGTTCTGTTGAGGGCAGGCGCTAGGCAAGGAGTCAGAGCAGTCAGGGGACAGGGAGGATGAGCGCGCTGGGCTGAGCTCGTTGTGCGTGGGGGGTTGCGGTGGCGGACCAGAGGCCGTGGCTGGGGAGCTGAGCGTGTGACACGCGGAGGCTGCGGCCGGCGAGGCGTTCGCTGACGGCTGAGCCAGCTCACCCGTCGGTGAGGATGAGCAGGCATGTGTACTTGGGCGCGCCGCCTGAGGGAACGGACGGACAAGGCAGGTGGCAGCATGGCAGCATGGGGGCTCAGCAGGGAGTGGAAGAGGCCATGTGTGACCAGGCGGCGCGACAGTGCCGGGGCGCTGTGCTTGCCTTGCGCTTGGCTGGCGGCCGCGATGTTGGCGGCTTGGCGGATGATGTGCGAGAAGTAGGTGGGGCCAGACAGCCGCCACTCGTAGAGCGCGGCCCTGCGCGGGTTTGCGAGGGGTGCGGGCAAGGGTTCCTCATCAAGGAGCCGCGGTCAAGCGAGGAGCGGCGATGCGGTGCGGCCGCGGCCTTGCCTGTACGCCTGCAGCAGGCCGTCGACTCCGCGGCAGATGCCGCCTGGGCCGATGGGGAAGCAGTGGTTGGCCACCGTGGAGTCCCTCCGCTTGGCGCCGAAGCCGAAACATGGGTAAGCCTGCGGGCGCACGAGGCAGGGGGCGCGAGGCCGCAGGCGTGGGCGCCCGCACAGGCACAAGTGGCCCGACCCATGCGGTTGGGCCATGGCGAGCCCGCTACGAGCTGCTGCTGTCGCCTGCATCCGCGCGTGTGTGCTGACCTTGTCAAAGTCGTAGTATTGCAGCACCTGGCCGACGCCCATGATGGCGCGCTCGTAGGCGGTGAAGCCATCTGCGCAGCGGCGGTCGGCGGGCGGGGCGGCGGGATGAGTGCGGGGGCACACAGCAGCAGCCGCGCGTGAAGCTCCGCACGGGGTGGGGGTCGAGACGCCGGCAAAGGCGCGGGCAAGCGCGCGCTGCGCATAGGGCACAGCACCCACCGCCAAAGTTGTGCTTGGTGCCTGCGGGGCGAGCACGTGAGGGGCAGGGCAGAGCCGGTCAGGATTGGGGGCAGGCCGAGGGCCGGTCGGCGGCGGCGGGCAGCACGCCGCGCCGCGGACAAGCGTGACCTCATCAAACCCGGGCGGGCGAGCAGAGAGCTCACCTGGCTGTCGCGGGTCGCCGTTGCTGGCGGTGAAGTCCACGGCCACCACGAAGCCGATCTCTGTGCCGCCAGCCAAGTAGTCCACAAACGTGGGTCGCACCTGCACGGCAAAGCCCACGACCTGCGAGCGACACCACGGTAAGGTGTGACTTATGAGACACGCAGACTCGCAGCGAAGCAGGTGCCCGTCATCCCACCCGTAACCCAACCGGTTACGGCGCACAATGCATCCTGGCTTCTTGCAATCCTGCTACATCAGGCCATGCCGCAAGGCCACGAAGGGGCAGCCCCACCTGCAGTGTGCCGTAGTCGCCCGGCGCCTTGCCCGGCGGCGGATTGAGGGTGATCTCGGAGCCGGGGATGCCCGCCAGCCTGCGCAGCTGCTTGGTCGTAACCTGCGCCTGACCCATGTGGCGGTGCGAGCCGTTGGCCTGGTAGTCGAAGACCTGCGAGCAAGCACCACAGCCCGGGCGCGTCAGTTGGTGGTTGAGGATTGGAGCTCCTGAAATGCAAGTGGCAGCGGGGCCGTGGGCGCGGTCAGGTCTGGGATGGCATCGAGTGAGATGGAAACCACAGGATGGGGTGTCGCGCCGCCCTCACCTCGAGCCGCAGCGGCCGCATCATGTCTCCGTTATTAAGCTGCGTGGCGCGGACCACGATCTCGTCCCACATGGGGTTGAGGTTGTTGTATCGCACGTTGGTCTGCGGCGGGGCGGGGCAGAGCAGCAGCGGGTGACGTGCCGACGGAAGGGATTCGTGGCTCCGCAGCACCACGGGCCTCGCGCCCGGCTAGCTCCCGGCCCCACCTTGTACACGGGCAGCCACGTCGTGCCGTCCTCCTGCGGGAGGGGGACCGAGATGGACGCCTGATGCAGTTACTGCAGGTCTCCCATCGCGGCAATCCGAAATCCAGCCCAAGCAACGACCCGCAGCTGCGCCAGACAGCTTGCTCCTCAGGCGCACGCCGCGCCGGAGGACGCGACAGACCCGCGCATCCGCTTCCTCAGCACCAGCACCAGCACCACGCCCTCGGGGAGCCCACCTGCTGCCGACTGATGATCACGAACGGGTCGGCCTTGCCCAGCGCCTCCACGTTCCGCAGCTTCCGGCCCTGCAGCCGCATGGTGTACACCTCCTTGCAGCCCGCCACCTCCTCGGCAACCAGCGTCGCGCTGGAGCAGCTGGTGGCGCTGCCGTCGCGGCGCACCAGCGGCTGCATCAGGCGCTGCCCCCGCGCCGCGACCAGCTCGGCCAGCTCAAAGTCAAGCTGGCCTAGGAAGTTCTGTTTGGGGGCGCGGCGGCGAGGCGTGCATTGTGGGCGGCGAGCGGGAGAAAGGGTTGGGAGTCGGGTCTATGGGCAGCGTGGTTGTGGGCGTGGGTGTGGGCATAGAGCACCGGCGACGTGGGGAGAAAGTAAAGGATGGTTGCGAGGCGCATGGAACTGTCGGCATCATTAAGAAGGACGCGTGACGGCGGCGCGAGGCGCTGGATCAAGAAAGGGGCGCCGGCGCGCGCTGCAACGGCTTGCCAGCAGACGGCCGGCAGCACTCACGCAGTCCCGTGGGTCAATGTGCGCCGGGTCCTGGCCGCGGTCAAGGTCCACCACCACCAGCTGCAGGCGCTGCCGCCGCTCGAAGCAGTACTGCACCTGCGGGGTGTGCGAGCATGGGCGGGTGGCGGCGGCTGACGGCGGTTGCGCTGCGCGCCCTGCCTCGGCCCAGCTCAGCGACGCCGGGGGGCTTCCGTGTGACCGGTTTTAGCACAAGTTCAGGTACTGTGAAGGTAACCCGTCGTGGTGCCCGGGGGCCGGCTGGCGGGATGCGCTACGGCGGTCCTACCCTGAAGCGCTGGATGAAGGCGGGGTCCGAGGTGTTGGCTTGCATCTCAGACCGACCGAGCTCCAGCGGCTCCGCGCACCCTGTGCCGACCTCGTACAAGACCGCCATAGGGTCCGACTTGCTAGGGTAAGGAAGGCGGTACAGCAAGCAGAAATGGGCACAAACGTACGATTGGTAGTGGGTTGTAGACAGGAGAATGCTGCGTGGCGGAGCAAGCGCTCGACGAGCAGCTCAAGCGGTGCAACCGGCCAGGTGGCGAGTAGTGCGGCGGTTATAAAGGCATAAGTGTGTGGTCTCACGTCAGCGCATCGACACGTTTAAGCTGGCTACATGCCAAGCTTATATCCAGCCAGGTCCCGTGAGCGCCGCGTAGCAGAGCGACCGCCTCGGCTGAGACCGCCTTTGCAGAGTCGCGCCCGGCTGACGGAGACGGCCTTCCATCGCTCGTAGGTGGCGATGCATTTGAAACAAGGTCGCCAGCAGCATAGGGGCTCTGAACTCCCTCGAGTTTCCCCAGACACGAGCCCATAACGGCCGGTTCGCGAGCTACTGCCGAACCGTTCTCTCGCGCTCACTGCCGTCTGTGCGGCCACAAGTCATCCAATGTTCGGCTGAGGGGTCACGCCGGTGGCCCGTGGTAACAAACAGAGGAGTCTCCCCTGGTATGAAAGCTCGACCAGCGGCAAGCCGACCGGGCTGTTTCTGCACCCAGAGATGTTATATGCCGTTTGTTGCTGCGACACTGTCAACGCTGTGCCCTTGCTTGCCGTGTGTCGCGGAAGAACTGGCCACGTTGGACGTTTCACCGCTATGGTACAGCGCAGAAGCTTACGCGCGTAAATGGACAGTATAGTGTATTATAGGTTTCAGGTTAGCTAAGGCGTGGCTTACGAGCTTAGGACCAATACGTTGCGAAGCGCGAAGGACGTTTCGTCCAAGTCAGTTTGCATCCTACAGGCAGGAGTCCGTCGTGCGACGAAGCATGTGAAGCTATTAAGCACGTCGTCCCGGAACACACCCGCACCGGGAGGGGTGGCTAACCGAAAGTCGGGGCCTCTCTAACCGAAGTGCTTTCCGGCCCCGGTCCGTTTGCCTCGCCTTCGCGTTGCCAATTTAGCTCCCACATGCCCGTGCGACGAGCTGCCCTACAGTGTTTCCTGCGTGCCACTTTGTGCCGGGATGCGCGCGCGGCAGAGCAGCTCGTCCCGTACGCGGCGCGGGCGAAGCGCCACCAGGGCGCCACCAGGCGCACGCTGCCTGGCCCTGCCTGCCTCGTCCTCAACTGCACCGCAGCTCTGCGTCCAGCAGCCGCAGCATTTATCGCTGCGACAGCTTCCGTTTTCCGGGCGCGTGTCCCGCTTTGTCCCGGCGGTCCGCCTGTTGTCCGCTTGCGAGTCTCGCCAGGTTCGGCTTGCGAGCCGTGGCAGGTTCTGCGAAGCGCGTGACGTCCCGAGCACTCAAGCTGTGCAGCGAGACGCGTGCAGCGAAACGCGAATGGCGGCCGCTCCTTACACGAGCTAAAGGTTACGCCAGTCAGCCCAAACCGGTTGCAGGCGCCTAGCGCTTCGGCAGACCTAGCAAGCCGCGCAGCACAGCCAGCAATCCAAAGTCAACAGAACCCCAGCCAACAATGCGAGCGCCGGGCCAGCAACGTGCCGGCTCCCCAGCGGCCCCGCCCGCAGCGTCCGTGCGCAGTCACCATTCAATCACATGCGAGCAGTTCTGTTTCATGCCCCCACACGCCGCCACACGGCACAGGCCCGCGGCCGCCCACAATATCCACGCTCTCTGCTCTGTGGGAGCCCTGGCGCGCCTAGCCTACCTACTATACACACGTTGCACCAGCAGCGGCCCCTAAGGCCGGCAGCGGTCCGTTTGCGGAATCAACGAAACGAACACTGCCTCGGCCGGGCAGTCCGGGGGGCACACGCGGACGGAGCCACGTCAGCAGCTGGACAAGCAGGCGGCTCAGCCCGCCGCGCAGTAGCCGCCAGCGACGCCAGGAGGAAGAAAGCACGGCCCGGCTAGCACCCCCGCCCCACACACGCGCATCAATCAGTCTGCCTGACGCCAGCGACGCCCAACACACTGCACAACGCCAGGGACACCCAACATTGTTTCACGGCACTTGCACCCAACACAGCCTGTCACCATTAGCGCCCATTGACGCCCAAAAACTGTAAAACGCCATCGACGCCCTCACTCAACCGGTGCGCGTAGCCGCGCACCGACTGCCGGCACCGCCGGACGGCGTCGTTCCTGGTGCACAACACATACCGCCATACGCTAGCACCAAGCGCCCACAGCGCCGCGCACAGCACACAAACACACAAACGTCAAGCGCCCACAGCGCCGCACAGCACAGAAACGCACAAACGCCGCACACAGCACAGCGCAACTATGAAGCAAGCCCGGGGAACCCGCCATGCCAGCCGTACCTTGGCCCCTGTGTTGCCGCAAGGCCTAGGCCTAGGCGCGCACGCCCTGCGCCGCGCCCCCCCCCGGCCCACGAGCCCCGAGCCGCCACCGCGAGGGTGTCATGCCGCCCACGCCCCGTTCGCCCACATCCGCGTTATGCGCCAGCTCCCAGCCAGCTTTTGCCTCGGCGTCAAACCGTCACGGCTTCGGAACCTCGCCCAGACGCCAGAGCGCCGGCCCCCTGCACACACCCAGCCCCCGGCCTGCTGTCACCCGCCGCCCTCCTGCTTCACCTGAACGGGCATCCCCATGCCCGCCATGCTCATCGGCTGCACCGCAGAGCCCTGCCGCGACATGCTGCCGCCCGGCATGGCCGCGGCGTGGTGCGCCGCCGCCGCGGCAGCCGCCGCCGCCGCCGCGCTCGCAGCGGCGTGCGCGGCGCCGTTGGCGTCTGGCATGGTGGACCCCGGCGGCGCCGCCATGGGCATGCAGCCCATCATGCCGTGCGGCGACATGGCGAACGGGAACTGCACGCCGGGCATGCCGCCCGGCGCCATGGCGCCCGGCATGAGCCCGTGCGGGCCCATGACACCCATGCCCGGCATGCCGGATGCGGCGAAGAAGGCGTTTGGGTCCATGTGGGCCATGCCGGGCATCCCCGGCATGCCGGGCATGCCCGGACCCTGCGCCGCCGGGTTGAAAGGGAAGGGGGGCATCATGGGCAACACCGCGCCGCCGGGCATGCCCGGCGGCGGCGCCGCCGGCGTCGCCGGCGAGGCGCCCACCGCCGCCGGCATGGGCATGCCCGGCATGCCGGGGATGCCTTGCGGCGCCGCGGCGGGCGCGGCTGCGGGCGCCGCGGCGGGCTGCGGCGGGGCTGTCGCGGGCGCAGCGCCGGGCGCCGGCGGCTTGGCTGCGCTGGGCGGCAGGAACTTGCTGGCGAGGTCGAAGTTGGGCTGCACGGGCAGCGGCGGCATCTGGCCCATGATGCCGCCAATGGTGCTGAGCTGCTGCTGTATGGAGGTAAGGTTGTCGCGATACCGCATCAGGAGTTCGGTGTTCTCCATGACCTTGAAGGCCGCCATGTTGGCTTTGAACTGCGAGAGGATGCTGTAGTTTTGCTCCATGAGCTGGGTAAGAGAGACGGGGATGCCGGCGGAAGGGTCGTCTGGCGCCGCCACGGAGCCGGCCGCCGGCGCCGCCCCCGACCCGAAGGCGGGCTTGGCGCCTTTGCCCTTGCGCTTGCTGGCATCGTCGCCGGCGCCTTTTTTTGCTTTGTCGTCAAGCCCACAGGCCTTCACGCGCAAGGCCACATCGCGCGCGGTCTTGGAAGGCAGGCTGGCTGCCACATGGATATACCGCTCTACAGCTGGGTACTGTGGGAATTGGCGGGGGAGAAGTCGGCGGGCCAGAGCGAGGCGCGTCAGCGGGATGGAAAAGCCGTGGCGTGCGGCGGCGTGCTGTAGTCGGCACCCCCGCCTGCAGCTGCGCCCCTCCCTCACTGTGCTCTGCTGCCAGAGCCGCCTGCAGGGCCTACCTTGTCCGCGGGGAAGCGAGCTAGCGCGTTCTCTAGTATCACAAGCTCCTCGGCCGTCCAGTCAGAACCTGTGGTGCCCTGCAGCTGGAAGTCCGCGTCGAAGTCCTCCCCGGACGCACTGCTTCCGTTTTGTGCAGGAGCGCCGGCTTGAGCGTCCCGTGGCGTTGTGTTGCTCTTATCGGCAGAGCTTTGCGACGAGGTATTGGTCTCGGGCCTGTGTCGGCGACGGCAACGCGCCCATGCGTGTCAGCCGTCAGGGCGGCTGCGCAGCCAGCACCTGGCACGTACCGAGGCAACACCACGTATGATGCCATGCTATCAAGCAACTATGCCAATTCGGCGGCGTCGCTCTGCAACAAGAAGGTTTCTCCAGAGCGGTCACCCTGGCCTGCCGCTGCGCTCAGGCGCCATCTCGTAGTTTTCAATTGCGTTCGTGGGTATAGTGGCTTTAATCTTGAAGTCCGTTTATTGCCACGCTGCGGCATGCACTCCTGTCAAGTTCCCTTAACTGCTTCGATGCGTGGTCACGGTCGAGGTCAGGCGAGAGTACAGCTGCTGTGCAGCAGGTGCGAAAAGTCGCATGTCCGTGCAACCCGAGGCCACTTGCATGCCGAGACACAATGGCCACCGTCCAACCCGCAAAGCACAAGCAGTGCAAGCACGCACTCGGCTTTGCAGCGTTCCTAACATCCTAGATCACATAACAAACAGCAGGAAATTGACGCGGCGACAGCGGGCTCACTGACAGACGGGAACGCGCCCAACGACCTGAGCTGCCAATCGCTATCATGCGCCTGTCTTGCTGTAGCTGCCACTAATATAAATTACATACCAACAAGCGGCACGTGTTAGGCACGATCCCCAGAAACGATGGGCAAGAAGACGAGTGGCCCCTCCCTCCAGAAGAGCTTCAAGTATGGCATGCCGCTCTATGGCCTGGCCTGGCCGGCGGGGGACACCTTCTACGCCTGCGGGGGCGGTGGGGCCGTGTCCAGCGGCATCAAGAACCGCCTCGTGTGCGCCGAGGCGCACGCGGGGGCCCTCACGGACCAGACGGCTGAGCACCTCTTCGGGCTAGACTGCCCCATGCGGTAAGCTGGAGACTGGTCAAAACCCCGGGGCGCCTAGCTCGGCGGGCGGAGGTTGCCACCCTGCAACAAGCCAGCTCCACGCCACATCACGTCGCAACCTCCCCGTCGCAGGCTAGCCGTCGCGCCCGGCGGCAAGAGCGTCGTGTTTGCTATGGGCAACGGAGGCATCCGTCGCCTGGACATTGACACACGCGGCAAAGCGCCACGCTTCACAGAGGTCACCGGTGCGCGGTCGCACCCCGGCTGCCCGCCCGCCCCTCGAAGCGCAGCGCAGCAGCTCTGCGCCAAGCCGCCTGCCTGTGGCCCGGCACCATCCCACCCGTGACCCCTGTGCTGCTACTGCCGCCGCCTCCAGGCGCGCTGGCAGACAAGCTCAAGTCCATAACCGTTGAGGTCAAGGCCTTGGCCTTCCACCCCTCGGGCGACCTGTTGGCGCTAGGCGGCGAGGACGGCAGCGTGCTGGTGTACGAGTGGCCGTCCATGAAGGCCAAAGTGGAGCTCACGTGAGGGTCATCTGCGACACGCCAGCACCGGTGTCGCCTGCCCTTTGCGGTTGCCTGGGCCCCTGGCGAACCAGGCGCCGCGTTGCTGGCGGGCCTCGCACGCGGCACGCGAGCGGTCGCGCAACGCCGCGGCGCCTTACATCCACGCGTGCGATCTGGCGCCTGGAAGCCCCGCAGCCCAGCAAGCGAGCACCAGCATTTCCGCTGCCCCTCCCCTCCTGGTACCCGCAGCGGCGACCGCAAGCTTCCCGAGCCCGTCAAGGACCTGGACTTCGTGCCGCATGCCGTCGCCTCCTCCTCTGCGGCCGCGGCCGCGCCGTCGGCCGCCTCCGGCTCTGCGGCGGCGGCCGGCGGTGCGGCGCCCTGGCGCGGCAGCGGCCGAGGCCTGATGGCAATCCTGGACAACGGCAGCGCCGTGGCCCTTGACGTGGACAAGGCGGGGGCGCTGCTGTGCAAGATACAGATGGCTAAGGGTGCGGTGGGGCTGAGGGAGGCGCTTGGCGGCCTGGAGTCGCGAGGTGGCGGCGGCTCTCGGCCGCTGGGCGCAGCGCGGCAGCTGCTAGGTCTGACTGCGCGGCCTGGTGTGCTGGTGTGGTGCCCTCGCCGAAATGGCGTCCTTCCGCAGGCGAGTTCAAGAGCGACAAGGTGATGCTGGTGACCAACGAGGACCGCCTGCTGCTGCACCACCTGCCTCCCGGTGAGGCGCGGGCCTGCGGGCGGCGGTGGTCTTTTCGATCAACTGCAGTCGGCTTATTGATAGCGCCAGCACAATGTGGAGCGCTGGCTGGCTGCGCCCGATGCCCAGTGCCCCCGGCAGCCTGCGACTGGCGCCATCCGCCGCTGTGGCCCACCTATGGACTGGCAGCCTGGTCCGACCCCTCCGGCCGCCGCCCGCAGGCATGGAGAACGTGCAGTTCACGCGCGTCAAGTGCCGGCCCGGCCCCGGCGGCGAGCGGCCCAGCCTGGTGTGCGTCATGAACAACCGGGCCGGCTGCCACGTGGCGCTGTGGGAGCTGGGCGACGACGGCATGCTGTCGCTGCGCGCCGCGGCCCGGGCGTCGGACGTGCCGGGCGCGTGCATGGACGCCAGCGCGGACGGCGGGCTGGTGGCGATTGGCACCTCGGAGGGCGACGTCGTGGTGCGTGTGTGGGGGGCCATGGGGTTTGTGGGGCGGGGCTGCACGTGTGCCGGGCGTGTGGGGGCCAGGGTTGGTGGGGGTGTGGGGTGTGGGGACGGAGCGGCGTGGCGGCTGGAGCGCCGTGCGGCATGGCGTTGCCTAGCTGCCGGCGGGGCTGGCGCAGGTTGGGTCCAGGATGTGGGGCGCTGTTGCCCGTGTCGCGCTGGGCCTGACCCCGGGGTTCGTGTGTGCGCTCCCCGTCCCCCTCCCGGCGCCGCAGCTGGTGTCTACTCGGCCGCACGTGCGCGTGGTGAAGCGCTTTCCCAAGCAGCACATGGTGTTCACCACCAACATCACGCTCAACCCGGACGCCTCGTACGTGCTGTCCGCTTCGGCCGACGCCAGCGCCACGCTCAACTCGACTGCGCTGCCGCCGCCGCCCGACCTCAAGAAGTGGGTGTCGGGGTGCTTTGCGGCCTCGTGTCGCGTACATACAGTCACCGTAGTGCTGTGGTTCAGGCTCTTGCCGCCGCCGGACTTCAAGGATCGGACGCGGCGTGGGCTTTCCGCGGCCCGAGCTACTGTGCAGGCTGTGCCGGGGGGGCTCCCGTGCTGCAGCATCGGTTCGTCTGGCCCGCCCGCCGCTCGCTCGCCCCATGGTCTGCAATACCGTGCACAGCGCTGACCGCGGCGCCCCTGCTGCCTGGCTGTTCACACGTACACACACCCGCTCCGCCAGGATCCTCATGATGCTGTTCTTCATCGTCGCCATCATCATGGCCTGCCTACTGCAAGCCGTGCGGACGCTCAAGCGGCAGGGCTACACGCCCAACCAGATCCTGGCCATGGTGGGCATGCGGGCGAGGGAGGAGCTGTGAGCAGGGAGGCAGCGGCCACGGCAGGGCGAAGCTTGACGGCTTGGGAGAGCGGAGGCTGCGTCCCAGGTACAGGCATGACATCGAGATAGAAGTTTAGGTACAGCGAGCTTGACTCGCCGTGACACAAGGAGGGCCGAAGCCCCTCCGCGCCCTGTTCCCCGAGGTAGGAGAGGGGTTGGGTGAGAGGCAGTCTGGGTGCGAATGGCACTGGCCGGCGCGGAGCTGCAGGAGCACGGTGGTGGGACTTGGGGTCTTGGACGGCATGAGCTCGTGGGTGGCGGCCAGGAGGAGCTGTGGCGAAGTGGAGACGAGCGGCGGCCTTGGGCAGTCCGTTGGTGCTTGGTGGGAAGCATGGGGCCTGCGGGCGGACCGAAGAGGCGCTGCGAGTCGGGGGCCGGGGTGAGGCCGCCGCGAGCAGCGTGGGCTTGCGGGGCGCTGACGCACGGCATAGCGAGGCAGGGGCCGGCAGGCTTCAAGTGCACGCTGGGTGTGGGGAGCGTGGCCGTGAGGCGGATGCGGTGCGCAGCAGCCGAGGCAGCGGCAGGCTGTGATGACGGGGGCCTTGAGCATGTCGTGCTGTTGACCCCGGCTTTCTCTACAGAACCAGCGTGGAACCCTGGCTCGTGATGCCCACTGCCGGCTTCCCGGTGCAGCCGAGCCCCGGGTTCTCAAGGAGCTCTACAGAAGCCGCCGCTCCCGGGCCGTCCCATTCACGGAAGTGCCCATGGGTCACCCGCCTCTCCGCACAGCAAGCTATGCTCCGCTGACGGCGCGCCGCCTCTTCCTGCGGCGGCCCTGCGCGCAGTCGGAGCTCAGCCCTGTGGCGGAGCGGCTGCTGGCGGCTCAGGAGGCGCAGACGGCGGCGCTGCAGCAGCTGACGGCGGCGCTGCAGGCACAGACGGCACAGCTGCTGGCGGCACAGGCGGCGCAGCATCAGGCGGCGCAGGCGGCGACGGCGGCGCAGCACCAGCGGCTGAGGGCGCTGCTGAGCGGCATGGCCTGCACGCAGGCGCTGCAGCGCGGCCTGGCCATGGCGCAGGAGTGGGAAGTGCACGGGTATCCTCTTGCCGGCGACGCCGCCGCCATCATCCGCGCCGCCCTGTGCGGCGAGTCGTACCACTGGAGGAGCCTGGGAGGCTTCGACGATGTGGTCGACGAGGTGCACTACATGACGGGCATCAAGCCCAGCGTGCAGCAAATACCGATGATGGAACGCACCGCCATCAAGCTGTAGACCCAGCATGCGGAGGCAGGGTCATGCAGGGCGTTGCGCGCAAGCCGGCGGTAACTGCTTTGGCGGCCGTCGCCGCTGGGGCTTGCGCGGGGGCGAACTTGGAGCAGGGCAACCTTGGACAGGCAAGGGCGGGCATGGTACCAGGGCCCGGAGGCCTGGGCCTTCTGACCTGGGCCTTCGTGCGCCACCCCCATGTGGCGGCCGCGGTGGGTCGTGTAGCGTCGTGGGGCGTTGCGGGAGTTTGCGGGGTAGGTGTCTGATACGTGCTGTCGCGGTTGCGTATGCAGGGAACGCAGCCTGTGCTGCGCGCCGGTGGCCTCGATCTGCAAGTGACATTCGTTGTGCCTGACTCTGCAGCACGCACCCAGCTGCTCACAGCGTAAGGCCGTGACACGGCCTCGACGGGCCGCATCGCAGCCCAGCGCCGCCGTCAGGACAGGGGCAAAGGGCCCCGCTGGTCGTACAGTAAAGGGCCTCGCTGCGCAGGCCAACATCAGCCCTCGACCCATCAGGAGCCTCCTCGTCCTCAATGCCCCATCACAATCGGTCCGCAGCCCTATAGCCTATGCCCGCTATGTGCGCTAGCCGTGAGGATGTCGTCAATAACATACAGTACAGTATCCTCCAACCAGTCCATGCCAGGCAAGTCCGACGTGTAAGCCTCCCACAACGGCGAGTACGACACCAGCAGGCGTGCCGTACGCACCGTGTCACGGTCTAAGCCCTGGTGGGCCCAAGGGCAGCAGCGCACCGACTATCGGAACCGTCTAGTCACTACAGCGAGACGCCCAACCGCCGCGGCAAGGCCAGGCGCCAGCCCAGGCCCCCAAAAGCACGAAGGCGCGTCCCTTTGCAGGGACGCCGCCCGTCCAAGTAAGACGTCACCCCGCGCCCACGCCGCGCTCGCCAACGGCACTTATGCAATGCACACCCCACCGGTTGCTGATAACGTACTAAGGGGTCCACTAGGTCATCAGAATTAGAAGGCCCGATGAATATACCGCGAGTCCGCTAGGAAGGGCCGAGACTTGCACACGGTCACGACCCCCCAACCCCGGGGTCAGCCCGCGTTCGCACAGTGCAGCGCCAAGCGCTCCGCCGGCGGCACCTTGGGCACGCTAGCACCTCGCCATGCTGTCGTCGCATGCGTGCTTCCCAAGTTCCAATCCTCGGTGAGCCTAGCACCTGCACCGCCGCTGCTGTCTCGCACTCTCAACTCTCAAGCTCCGCCGCGCTGTCAGCGCCCCGCCCCCGCAGGCGCCGCCGCGCAGGGCTTGTTCGGTTTCCGGCACCTCGCGCGCACGGCCTTCTCCTTCTTCGGCCGCCCCGACGTCTCAATCACCGGCGGCCCCGGCCGCGGCGGCGCCGGCAGCGGCGGCGACGCCCCGCCCCGGCGCGGCTGCGCCGGCCGCTTCGGCGGCGGCGGCTCGCTGGGCTCGGGCGCCGGCGGCCCCGGCGCCGGCGGCCGCGGCGGCGGCGGCGACCGGCCAGCCGCCTGAGCCCTCGCCCTGGGATCCGGGTTGTACATGCTCACCAAGAACCCGTTGAAGCAGCCGTGCACTGTGAGTGCGTAGCGCGGGGTGTCGTTGGCGAAGCGCGATATGAAGCGGGAATGGATGGCCGCGGCGCGCACCCGCACCACCAGCGTCGCGGCGCCGGCAGCCGCTGGCAGCACCACTCGTTCCACGCTGTTGCGCTCGTCCGCCTCGCCCTCGCCGCCGTCCGCCGCATTGCCCCTGTACACCACCGGCTCCTCGTCCGCCTCCTCCTCCGCACCCGCCGGCGCCTTCGGCGTCACCGACACCTCTAAGTCCAGGTTGTTGATCAGCGCCGTGGCCGCCAGCAGCTCCGAGGGCGGGTCCACCCACACCAGCGTCACGGTCACGGGCCCGGCGCCGCCCGTGTTGAGCTTGTACTCGTGCACGTCGCCCTCGGCCACCGGGACCAAGTCCACGAGCTGCAGCCGCGGGGCTGTGCAGCCGCCGGCGCTCCGCGGCGGCGGCGGCGGCGGCGGCGGCAGAGAGGCGGCGGCGCCGGGCGGCGGCGGCGCTGCGAGCGGCGGGCCTGTCAGCGGCAGTGAGGCCGCCATGTCCAACCGCCCAAAGCCCTGCGGGGTCGGTTGGTTGCGGTTGGCGGAGGTACGGTAAGGGCCGTCAGGCGTCCGGCGGCGCGAGGCTGAGCACGACGTTGCCGCTGGCCCAAGGGCGCCGCTTGCGCCGCCGCACGCTACGGGAGTACGGTGCCGAGGTGCCGTACCGCCGTACTGCCTGCCGTACGCACCTGGTAGGCCGAGGGCGTGGGCTGCAGCGGCTCCAGGGGGGCCAGCGCCAGGCCGCGCATCTCCGCGGCGCCGCCGATGAGCGCCGCTCGCAGCAGCATGGCCGAGGGCGCAAAGGGCGCCGCGCCGGGGGTGGCGTTGCGGCCTGGCCGGGAGAATGAGGGGCCCAGGCGGCAGGGTTCGTGTCAGACACGGGCCCAGGGGCAACGGGTGCTGGCCCCAAACCCGCAAGCCACGTGGCGCACCTAGCGGGTAGAAGCCCGACGTGAAGTACTGCCGTGCGAGTACGGCAGCGCCCGCCACCAGCGGCGCCGACATGCTCGTCCCACTCATGGTGTGCCGTATCGTACAGCCGTCGTCCATGCCAACCGACACGTAGTCCGTCCAGGCGCTCAGCACGGCCGTACCGGGCGCCACCAGGTCCGGCTTGTACCGCCCGTCCGCCGTGGGCCCGTACGCGCTGTACGACGGCACGTCCTCGTACGGCGGCGTTGGGTTCCATGTCGGCCGTACGTACACGCGCCGCCCCGCCGCCAGCGCAGCCAAGATCTGACCGCCGAGCCCAGCCGGCAGCGCCGCCGCCGGCAGCGCCGACGACGCCGGGTTGAGCCTCATCGGCACCGCCGCCGGCGACTCGGTCACGACGGCGACGGCGGCGCCGCCAGCGGCCGCCGCCGCCAGGACTTTGACGTAAAACATGCACTCGCCCGCTGCCGCGATGACGAGCTTGGGCAGGCCCGACGAGCCGGCTGCGTCCGGCAGCATGCTGGCCGCATTAGTCAGCGGCCGGCAGGCGGTGGTGGGCGTGGCGGCGACGGCCTCCAGCACCGAGCCGTCCAGATCCCGGAGTGTACGGAAGTCCTGGCTGGTGGGCAGCTGCAGTACCTCGGACAGCTCCAGGGAGGCCGCGGCGGCGGCCGCAGAAATCCCGGCGCCGCCAGTCCCTGTCGCGTTGTTCGTCGGCGGGCTGCCGCTGTGGGAGGACGGCGGCTGCGGCGACGGCGAGACGTCCTGCGCCAGCCGGCGCGCACCGAGCCGCCGGTGGGTTGGCGCGGCGCCGCCAGGCGCCGCAGCGGCGGGGCCGCTGCGGCCCGCTAGGAGGCTGAGCAGCTCCGCGACGACGCCCTCGGCCGCCTCGCCCTCGCCCGACAGCCCGTCCGCGTCATCGAGCGCCGACCGAGGCGAGGAGCCCAGCTCGGCCACCAGGCCCGACACCAGCAGCGGCGGCTCCACCTCCTCGCCCGGCAGAGCCGACCACACCTGCGGCATCGACAGGGCGGGGGCCGATGAGGTAGACCACACAACGCCACCTCAGCACTGCATCACGCCAGGCAGCGCCGCCAGCTGCGCCAACGCCACCCAGGCGAGCCCAGGCGTTGTTCGCTGGCGACCGGCGCACCTGGAGGAGCAGCACGCCGTCGTCGAGGCCGGAGGCCGTCAGACTGCGAGTGGAGCCGACGCTGAGCGTGTTCTTGGCGTTGGCGGGGGCGCTGACGGTGCCGTTGCGCGGCGGCGGCTGCAGGTTGCCGTCGTTGCCGGCGGCGGTGAGCACCAATAGGTGAGGGTTGCGCCACGTGACTTCGTCCAGCTGCGCGCACAGGTTGTTGTACCAGAACGTCCTGCCGTACGGCAACGTACGACGCAACCAGGGCGGGGAGGGACGGGGAGGGGCGGGCGTCAGGGTTGGTGTGTTGTGCGTTGTCTGCCGTACATTGAGCTGGCACGCAACGAGGGTGTGGTTGCAGGCGAGGGTGCCAGAGAGGGCAGCAGCGGCGTGGGGGCGTGGTTGAGGGGGACGGGCGGCCGGTACGGATGATGACTCACTGCTTGCTGCCCCACGAGTCCGATTGCACGTACACCCCCGCCGCTGCCTGGTACTGCAGGATCTCTTCGTACGCGGGCAGGTCGTACACGCGGCTCCGGTCCATGATGTCGTAGAACGCCAGTTTTGCGCCAGGCGCCAGGCCCGTCGCGTCATCGAGCTTGTACGACGACGGCAGTACGGACTCCGTACCCGCGCTCCGTGCCCGGTTTCGGGGGGTAGGAACCAGCGCTGGCAGGGGCGCCGGCGGGCTGGGCGCCGGCAATGGGGGCGGCGGTGGCGGCGGTGGGCTCATCTTCTTCTTCTTCATCGGGCTTGCTGCCTTTGCCAGGGGGGCGGGCTCCGGTGAGGGCGGCGGCGGCGAGGGCGGCCGCGGCAACGACGGCGGCCGCGGCGACGGCGGCGACGGCCACGGTGGCCGCGGCGAGGGCGGCGGGTCGATGCTTCGGCTGTCAAGCCCGGTGCGGTTGGAGGCGCCGAGGCAGGCCCCCACGGCGATGCCCGAGACGTGGGTACCATGGCCGTCCGCATCGCCAAAGTCTGGAGTAGGGCCAAGCCAGGGGGTCAGAGAAGGACTCGCCACGGGGGCACGGGGTAAGAGCGAGGCCGCAAGACCCCCTCGCAAGACGCGGCCGGTTGCCCTGAGCCCCGCCCACCGGAGAATGCGTAGTACGACACCAGCTTGCGGTGCGTGCTGCTGGTGAACACCTTGGCGCCGCGGCGCTCGGGGTCGGGCGTCAGCCGCCGCCACACGTCCGGCACCTGACGCCGCGCGGGCGAGGGCCGAGGCGCACAGCCGGCAGCGGCGCAGCAGCAGCAGGCAGCAACAGCTAAGGCAGTGAGCAGGCCGAGAGCAGGCCGCACGCCTGGATGGGTACAAGGGCGCCGTGCCCTGACCACCTGGGGCCGCCCCCGGGTGCAGCGGAGGCCTGGCCGCAAGCACGGGCGCCCTAGCTGCTGAGCGCATGCACGGGCGAGGCCCCTTCCAGAACCCGGGGGAACCCTCCTCAGGCACTGGCCGAGAGGCCGCCGCGCCTACGCCACGGCCTCCACCCCATTCAACGCCGCCGGCCTGGCGCACCTGGGGGTCGAAGAAGTAGCAGCTATCCATGTCCACTCCGCTGTCGCTGATGCCCACCACCTGCGAGCAAAGACCATCACACGTCGTTGCCGGCGCTGCAGGGCCCGCTCCTGACCCCACCCGCGCTGCGCAGCAGCAGCACTGCCCCACCACCCCCTCATGCGCCCAGCAACGTTATGCAACGTTATGCGACGTTATGCACAGCAGCAGCCACAGCTCTACCCACATCCCTCCCTCCCTTGCTCTCCCCACCTGGCCGCTGCCGTCCAGCCCGCGGGCCCAGAACGAGTGCGCCGACGCCGCCGGCGTCGTCCCCGCCGCCAGCCGGCCCAGCCCGCGGCCGCCGGTCTGCGCGAGCAGGCTGCCCCACACGTCGCGCTTTCCCAGCCGCGGCGTGGGCTCCAGCCAGTGCACCTCCCTCTGGCCCGCCAGCCAGGCCAGAGCAGGCCGCACGTGGCCGCCGCACACCACCGCCAGCAGCACCCGGCCCCGAGCGCGCAGTGCCGGGCCGCAGGCGCGAGCCCGATGCGGCTTGTCGGCGGCGGGCCCGGCGCCGCCTTCGGTGTCTAGGTCGTCGCCGTCGTTGCGAGGAGCGGGAGCCGCGCGGGAGCGAACCCGGTTTTTGCGGAGCGGCAGCGTGGGCAGCGCGTCTGACAGGGGCTGCAGCCACGCGGCCGCGAGCGCGTCTGCGAGCGAGCGCGCGTCGGCCGGCGAGGCGCCGGGCGGCGGGAAGAGCTGCGCCGTGATGATGTAGCGCGTGACTCCGCCTGCAGCGGGTAGCGGAGGCGCACATTCGTACATTCGTACATGGAGCTGACGTCTAGCTGTGGACTACATGGTATGGGTCGTCCCAGCGGGGAGGCGGATAAGGCAACACGCACCCTCAGTGACAGCGGCGAAGTCCGGCGTGTCCACCTCGTCTTCGTCCCCCTTCCCGCCGCCAGCTGCGTCGCCGCCGCCGCCGTCATCCTCCTCGGCGCCGCTGCTCCGCCCCGACACGCTGCCGTCGCCATCGGCGGTCAGCAGGATGCCCGACCACTCTGGCGCCACCTTGTGCTCCGGCCCACAGGAGGCCTGCGTCACAACGCGCGGCACGGCAGCGACAAAGTCGAGTGGATGCGTACATCGTGACATGGGCCCATGTGAGGCGCTGACGCGCGAGTCCTGTGGGCGCCCCTTCGGGCACTGCGTTGCAATCGTGTGTGCAAGGAAGGGGGCGTCTCAATAGCGAGACAACCTACCACGGCCGCAGCCAGGCCCTGCTCCAGAGCATCCGCCACCACCTCTGGCGGTGCGTACACGAGCCAGGTGTGTTCGGGTATGTAGCCCTGCACGACGGCGCTGCGCTGCTGCAGGTAGGCCGCTAGCGCCGTGCGTCGGTCCGGGTTGCCGTAGGACACGAAGTAGGCTTGTGGGGGGCTGGCCGCTGGCGCCCCCCGGTCGGCGGCTCGCAAGACGCGAGACCTCGCTGCAGGGCTCCTGTGGGTATGGCATCGCGCGGGGAGCGATTGGTTGTGCGGAGGGGTTCGGCGTGCGGGCGTCGCGAGGTGGGGTGGCATTGCAGGTCCGTGACGCACCCATCAGTCGGCAAGAAGATGGTTCCGGTGCGCAGGTGGAGCGCTGTCGCCGTGCTGAGCGCCTTGTCGACGGTTACTAGCAAGACCAGCGCTACGAGCAGCGGCCACATGGCCTACGCCCGCCCCACTACTGGGGTCCTCGCTCATCCGCGCGTGGCTTCTGTCATAACCATTTAATTGTGGGGATATCACTTGGGCCGTAAGCGGTGTTGCGAAGCGACACAGAAGGCAAAGTCTGTCGGGCCGGTAGCAGTGTGTCGCTCGTCGAAACGCTTCGCACTGCACGGAATGCTGTATGATGTATCAAAAAGATACCCAGAGACGAGACACGCGTTTGAGAGCTAGGTGCGCGGTTCGCGAACACAGCGGCACGTACCCAACCCCCGCCCCACCGGCTGGCAGGGGGCGATGACTCAGTCGCCAACGGTGGCACACATGACGCCCAGCAACACGGAGCTACGCCCTTAGCCAGTTACACAGGATTTCATTGGTACATTCTGTCCCACACGAAACGACATCCTTGTGTTTGTTCGTAACTAATTGCCGACCGCGACCGCTCGCCTCCCAAGCAGTCGCAAGCCCCAAACATAGCTGCGAGCACGCAGCGAGCACCTCATAGCGCATCCAGATGCATTCTTGCTGAAGCAATCCTGGCGACGCCACCTACGGACACGGAACATCGCAGCCGTCGCCCTTGGTGTAGGCTGTAAGGTTGTCATGGACGTCGAGCGCTAGGACCTAGCAATCGTCAGCCGGGGCCTCGGCAGGGCGCCTCTGAGCTCGGCAGGCTTCGAGGAGCCCAGCAGCCGCGGCATCCCAGAACCAACCTGCCATGCCGCTCGCACGCAAGTCTCGTCGCGCGACACGGTTCTCAGCGCAGCGCGACTTCCAGAAAAGCAAAGCTCTGCAGGTAAGCGCTCGCACGTTCTGCCCTCTTCGCTCGTGTGCCTCGGTAACTGCACCTCGTTCCTCGCATTTCTCACGTCCACCCCGTCGCCCATGCCTTCTCCAATCACAGGCCGGCAATGTAAAGCTCTGCTACGCGGCATGCACCATGGCCGGAGCAGACGCAGATGGCGACAAGGCAAATCAGGCAAGGGCTATAGCCCTCGTGCGGGCCCTCTGGCTGCGCTGGCCAGGCCAGCCGCCAGCCGCCCTGCCCCGACTTGCAACCCTCCCCCCCCACACAACTCATTCCTCCTTTCCTCTGGACTTCAAACCACACCCCACAGGACAGCTGGATGGCGCACGTGCTGCGGCACGAACAGGCGCGGGAAGCACCGCCGCTGGTGGTCTTCGGTGTGTTTGATGGCCACGGCGACGACGGCGGCTGGGCGGCGGCGGTGGCGGCCGAGGCGCTGCCTGAGCTGCTGCAGCAGGCGCACACTCAAGTGCGTACGGCAGGAATCTATGCAGCTGCCGTACCCAAATTACAGGGCTGCAACACCCGCCTCGATCAAGCACACGTCCCTGGCAGCCGCAGTCGCAGCCGCAGCCGCAGTCGCAGCCGCAGCCGCAGCCGCAGCCGCAGCCGCAGCCGCAGCCGCAGCCGCAGCCGCAGCCGCAGCCGCTGGCGCAGGCGACTGCATCCTCGGCCCTAGTCGCCGAGCCACCGCGCATCTGCGCACAGCAGGCGACCTCGCAGCGCCTCCTGTCCAGATGCTCACAAACGCCGCAACGCACCCGCTCACCGCCGTGCCGCGCCTGCGCTTGCCCCCCGGCACAACGCCGCAGGACCTGCCGCCCGACGCAGCGCTGGTGGCGTGCTTCGAGGCCACCCACCAGGCGCTGCTGCAGGCGCCCGGCCTGGACGTGCGGCGCTCGGGCTGCACGGCGGTGGTGGCGGCGCTGGCGGACGACTGCCTGGTGGTGGCTAATGCGGGGGACTCGCGCTGCATCGTGGGTGCGTGGGGCGCTGCGGGACGGGGAGAGACAGCGCTGCACAACGGGGGAGGACTCCCTGGTCTGGCCTGTGCTGGGGAACTCCAACACCGTGGCGGCAACCCTGAAAGGTAGCTGCGAGTTCGAGCGGTCCTGCAGTTCAGTTCACCACCGGCTCAGGCGGGCCCGGGCTCAGCCGCCGGCAGCGATGTGGGCCGAGCTGGCGTGTGCTGACGCCGCCTGGGCTGTGGCGCTGTGGGTCGCGCAGGCCGGTTCGAGGGCGCCAACGAGGTATCCGCCTACGAGCTGACCAACGACCACACGCCCTGCCTCATGCACGAGGCCAACCGGGTGCTGGCATCTGGGGTGAGCGGAGCGCAGCGCCCCGCGGCCATGCGTGTGTAGACCCACGCGCCGAGCGGCCGGGGCCTCCCGGGGTGGCCAAAATGCCGCCACCTGACAACGGACGACGCAGCGCTGCGGGGCTCTGCAGGGCTTTCTATGTATCACCCCTGTGCGGGACTGCCAGCTGCCGAGGGTTGCAATGCCCACGGCCGGCGTGCCTTCAGTCAAATTCCCGGCGTTGGCCTTGCGGCGTGCCCGGCCCCCGCTCCCAACCCCGCAGGCTCGCATCGCGCCCATCATCATCGGCGGCCAGCCGCTGGGCCCGCCGCGTGTGTGGGAGCGCAGCAGCGAGCAGCCCGGGCTGTGCATAACGCGCTCGCTGGGAGACGCCTTCGCCAAGCGCCTGGGCGTCACGGCGGCGCCCGAACTAGCCACGCTGCCGCTGTCCGTGGACGACCGGTGGGACCACTGGGTTCGCGCAGCAGGGTGGGCTGTGGGGGCCTCGCAAGCCCTTGACACTCAGAGTGATCAGGAAGGGAGGGGATTGCGACCCCAGGTTGGGACAGGGCACGCGGCGAGGATGTGGGTTTGAGGGAATATGTTTAGGAAGTGTGCGGCAATGTGTAGGGGCCGGGTTGCTGCGGGCCGGGGCGGTGGGCACGACGCGGAGACGGTGCAGGGGGCCCGTGCGAGGAACAGGCGGGATCGCCGGGCTCGGGTCTGCGTGCTCGGGCGCCGCTCCAGCCCGGCCGCACGTTCCCTCACCTTGCCTGAGCCGCGCCCCTCCCTCCCCTCCATCCCTCAACTCAAAGCACCACAGCACTTCGACGCTCGCGTCCGCGGCACCACCTCAACTTAGCTTGACCGTGCCCTCCCGCCCCTTGCTGCGACCCATGCATTCGCAGCTACCTGGCTCTCGTGTCCGACGGCATCACCGAGTTCATGAGCAGCCACGAGATCATGGAGCGCATCCACGGATGGGCCGCCGCCGGCACCACGCCAGATGAGGTCGCGCGGCGGCTTGTGCGAGAGGCGCGGCAGCGCTGGAAGGATCGCTGCGGCGACGGCGTCGTGGATGACTGTACGGCAGTGATTGTGTACCTGGTGTACGAACCCGAGCAGGTAGCGGGCGGTACGGCAGACGGTACGGCGGCGGTTGGAGCGGGGAAGGGAGCGGAGAAGGCGGGGCGGAAGGGCAAGGTAGGGGCAGGGGTGGTTGGGAGGAGGCGGAGCGGCTTGCGGCCGCGAGTGTCGCTGGCGGGGTCGCTGGCGGGCGCGGGCGTGGGGCCGGGCAGGGCGGGTACGTGGGGGGAATGGGCGGCGGGGCTGTGGGCCAGCGTGTCGGCGGTCGTGCCCTGGTCGCTTAGCCACCGGTCGCGCCGCAAAGTGATCACCGTGTGAGGAGGAGGCTCCGTCCTGAGTGCGAGAGCTTGTGCATACCTTTCCGTGCACGTGTCTGTACAGCAGGAGCGCTGCAGCCTGACGAGTTGTGGTTAGTTTGCAAAGTGGATCGTGCATGTATGGGCGGACGGGCCGAACGGCGCTTGGCTGGTTCCGAGCAGGAGGCGGGGCTGCGGCGGTGTGGGTCGCAGGGGGTGGCGGGCAGGAAGCAGGATGTGCAGGCGCCCGCCGCAAGGGCGAGCTCGCAGCCACCAGGAGCCTCGTGGCAGCCACCACGGCGTTTCCATGTGACTGAGGGTACCGTTGTCGCAGCCACGGCTTCATGCCAGGTGCCGGGGGCGTGGCTGATGAGGAGCGAGGAGCGCAGCTGGCACAGCAAGGAGCAGGGCTGCTGCGCTGGGCAGGGCGGGTTGGGTCGCGAGGCGCGGACGCAGCGGGCCCCCGCAGGCATGAGGCGGGGCAGGAGGCAGGACGTGGGCGTCGCTGTGGCGCTGCTGCTACACGGCCCGGCCTGAGGTCACCTGGCGTGCAGCGCCCAGCCGGATGGTGGCCCGCAGGCGGGGGCCGCAAGACCGCAACACACGCGTGATAGTCTGCTAGACCACAGGCCTCTGACAACGGGCCTGGGCAGCTTGACACACGCAGCACGGCAAGCACGTGGCCTCGTACTGCACCCCATGCTGCCCCGTGACACCCCCGGCCACAGCGTGGCGAAAGCGCGCCCAGAACAGCCGGGGCGGCGCAGCACAACAGTCGCAAAAACTCCCCAGAAAGGCCCAGAATCGCCCGTCGCGTACACAGCGACGCAGGCAGTCCGCCTGCTTGCTCGGACGGCAACAACAATGTGTCAGCAAGCGCAGCTCCTGTGATAGCAGAAACCAGATCGCATGATACGACACACCCATGGCAGGCTCGTAGCTAGCGTGCCGCTTCCCAACACAGCACGCCGCGCTCTACGCTGAGCATGCCGTCCTCTAGGCTACTGGCCAAGGACGCCGAGGGGCAGACGCCACCACCCCGCCCCTCAGCCGCCACCTCCCACACACCCACAGCGACCTCCAGAAACGTACATGAATATTAGTGCCCGATTGCAGCGGGCCGCCAGCCAGGGTGTGCGTGCAGATATATGCACGGCCACCGGCCTGACGCCGCGCCCGTCGGTCGCATCACATCTAGGTGACGCCCAGCCGCGCGAAGGCAGTGCCCGCATAAAAATGACAACACGCACATGCGCCGAGGGAGTGCGCGTACCACCGTACCCAGCCTCCAGAAGTCTCAGCCGGCAGCGGCAGGGTCCACATCCCAGCCGCAAGACGGCACCCCACCATGCAGTTCACGGCGGGCGCAGACAGACGCACAGCTATTACTGCAGCAGCCCAGCCGCGCGCTTGCTGCTTCGTGCCCGCATGCATACGAGGCGCGCAGCAAGCGCGCGGCTGGCCCGCGGGTGTGTTCGAGAGCTCAACTGCGATGGACGTCGCTGCCTGCCGGAATGAAGGCACCGGCGGCGGCGACTCGCATGTGTACTGCCAGGCTCGCGCTCCACGCACCAGCCGGCAGCCACATCAAAACGTGTTCATGCACACAACGGGGACGCCCCACAATGCCCCCCACAGCGTTGATCCAGACGCACAGGGCACAGCCGGCAAGCCGCCCACCCCACCGCTGCCCACTCCACCGGTGCAGCCGTGCAGCGCAGGAGACGCTCCTGGACGCTCTCGTGGGGCGGCAGCACCGCCGCGCAAAATGACCCATAGCCCATCCACGGCATAGACAGAAGCAGACGCGTCCCAGCGGCGCAGCGCATAGCGACGAGGACAGGGGCTAGCATGACTGACCAACATCCACAGACACACACAGAAACATCATGCACGCGCCGAGCGAGATGCGCCGCAGCCGGCGCCCAACGCTCCGCACACAGCATGGCACAATGCAGTGAGCAGAGGCGATGCCATTCATCCGACGAAATCAACAAGCCAACGCACGCCTCTGCGGTGCGCCGGCTCATCTGAAAACCCTGGCCGGGTACCACGCAAGCTTCCGCAGCGCCGGGCACCGGGACCGTTCCTGCACGCCCGGCCGTCGCTGCGCACCTGCCCAGCCCTCGGCTCACTCCTGCTTCCAGCCCTTGGCATGGGCCAGCGCCGCAGACGCGCTGCTGCCCGCGCTCGTGCCGCTGCTGTCTGCGCACTGCCGCCGGCCGCCGCCGCGCGCCGCCGCCGCCTGCTGCGCCGCGGCGCCCGGCGCCTCCAGCAGCGCCTGCTGCGAGTCGCTCCACCGCAGCCGGAAGTGGACGTGCAGCGACACCGTGACGAGCAGCGCAGCCAGCTCCACGCGCGCGGCGATCAGCGCCGCCGCCAGCGGGCCGGCGGCGGCGCCCACGCGCAGCACCACAAGCGCGTTCAGCGGCAGGCGCGCGCACGCCACCATCAGCGCCGCAGCGGGGGAGACCTGCAGGCGGCGGTGGATTCGCGCTCGTGTCATCCGAGTATGGCACTCAGGCCGCCGAGGGCCTGCAGCCCCGGCAGTGAGGGGCCGCGCGCAACGGCGTGGGCCGGCGCGGCTTGGCGCACAGGAAACGCGCGACGCACGCACCAGGCAGGTGCAGATGGGGTCCTGCTGAAAAGTACAGCTAAGCGCAAGACACGAAGGCACGTGTTGATGTGATGAAATTTACGCAGCGGCGCAACCGCGCGCACCAGGCAGCTGCCGGGCATGATGATTCCCTCGTACAGGAAGACGCCCACGCCGCTCATGTACAGCACTGTGGTCACCGGCATCGGCAGGGCAGTCCAGATGACCAGCGCCTTCCCCAGCAGCAGCCCCAGCAGCCGCGGCAGCCGCAGGCCCAGCGCCGCGGTGTCCGAGGCGCGCCGCGGCAGCGCCAGCCGCAGCAGGCTGCCCAACAGGCCCATGCCGCTGACGGCGACGGGGATGGCCAGGTCGGCGGCCAGCGACAGCCGGCCCGCCACCGAGCAGCGCACTAGCATGGCCAGCAGCACCAGCGCGTCCAGCAGGTGCCTGCGAGGTCAAGCACGGCGACGGCGTGGGCATGGCATGAGCAGTCCGTGCGTGCTCAGCAGGGGGCCGGAACCGCGCCGGCGCCAGCGCACCCAGGGCGCTGACAGGCAGGCGCATGGGCGGTGGCGGCGCAGCGTGCCCGCCTGCCGCAAGCACCGCGCGGCTGGAGCGGACGCCTCCATTGCATCGTCCGTCATGGTGACTGGTGCCACGGCACCGCCGCGCTTATGCAGCCGCCCGCACCCGCACTCCGAACGTGCGCCTTCGCGGTCCTCACCCGTGCTTTGCCAGGGCCAGCACCCAGCTCTGCACGTACGCCTGCTCCGCCTCCTCCTCAGCAGTGGGGTCGCGGCGGTCCAGGCCCAGGCGCAGCACGCGCAGCAGCACTCCCAGCCAGGCCCGACCGGCGTGCTGCCGCAGCGAAGCGCCCCGCCAGCCGCCTTGCGGCGCCGGCTGCCGGCCCCTGGGCGCCCTGACACGCGCGAGCGCGGCCGGCCCATCCTCCGGCTCCTCTCCCTCTGCCTCTCCCTCTCCCTCGCTCTCGTCTTCGCTCTGGCGTAGCGCGTGCTGCTCCGTGCGTCGCGGTCCCGACGAGGCCGTCCAGGGCTGCATGTCCGGAATGGACCGCGCGGTCCAGGGCCGCTCCGGCTCCAGCTCCGGTCCGGGTCCGGCCTCTACACAGCACCACCGCTCCGGGCTGCCGATGCCCAGGCGGTCCGTGTCGGCGCGCACGCGTGCCGCCACTGCGGCCCAGCTGTGCGCTGCCGCCTCCTCCTCCAGGTTTGGGCCGAGCAGCGCCAGCTGCTGCTCGCGCACCCCTGCCGCGGGCGACGCCGCCGCGCCCTCCGCAATGGCGGCATCGAGTATTGCAACGCCGGCCTCCCAGCTCCCCAGGTCGTACAGCAGCTCGTCTAGGTTGCCGTATAACTCGGCCGGCCACGTGGACGCCAGCTCGTCCACCTGCGCAGCGCCGGTGGGGGGTGCGCGAAGCGCGGCAGGGGAAAGGGCGTGCTGGGGAACGGGACGCAGGAGACAATGGCGCTGGCATAAGATGACAATGTGGACAGCTCGAGCTCCCACACGTACGGCTGCAGCTGTCACGTCCGCAAGCCGCAGCCTCGCGAGCCCAACCCAACGGCGCCGCAGCCGCGCGGACCGAGCTCTCGAGCCCCGGGCGGCGCGGTGTTGAATCACCTCGGCAGCCAGCGCCTCGTCGGCGGTGGCGAGCAGCGGCACGACGGCCATGCAGGTCTGGCCGCGGCCACTGGGAATGCGCTGACGCAGCTCCACCTGAGCGGCGACGAGCGGGCGCGGAGGCGGGGTGCTGTCGACACCGCCGTCGCTTTGTCATGTTACGGCGTACGTGCTGGGTGCGGTGCAGGCAGCCCCTGCTGCGGACCTCCCCACGTACCATCACCGTGCCGGGGCTGGTGGGCGACCCCAGCAGGTCGACCTCGTACTCCAGGTGCTCGTACTCGTCCACGTTGCCGTACCCGTACGGCGTGATGCTGTCGTGCGGCAGCGTACGGCAGAGCACGACGACGGGCAGGCGGCGCTGGCGGCAGCTCACGAGCACTTCGGGCGGGCCCTCCTGGGTGCGGCTGCGCGCCACGTGCACGCGCAGCATGAGGCGCGTGGCACCGGCGGCGGCGGGCGGCGTCGTGCGCAGCGGCAGCGCGCGCGGCGTCAGCTGCAGCAGCGGCACGGAGATGGCGCCCTCGGCGGCCGCGCCACTTCCCTCGAGCGCGCTCGGCGTGAGGCTGAGGCTGTGCCAAGGCACCGACGGCGCGAGGTTCTGGCTGGCGCCAGCGCTGGCGCCACCCTTCGGCCTGCACGTACACACGACAGCACAGCAGTAAGTGCAGTAGCAGCAGCAGCAGGCTCGCGTGAGGCATGGCGCAGCGCGGAGTGCGAGTTCCAGCAGCGCTGGCGGCCGGACCGCCCACCGCCCACCTCCTGCCGCCCACCGCCCACCGCCACAGCCGTGCCGCTCCCCACGCAGCCACGCACCCGCTGCGAGGCATGATGCGTGCGGCCCGCGACGCGGCGGCCTGCGCCAGCGGGCCGCTCGCTTGGAGGCCGAGCACGCGCAGGATGGCGTCCGACGGCAGCGCCTCGCGCAGGGGCGGGCGAGCAGGCGCGGCCCCCAAGTGGCCTCCGCCTGCGGCACGGGCGCGGCCGGACACGGCGATGGCATGCGGCTCAAGCCCCAGGTGTGAGTGTCCTTGCCACACGCCACAAGCTGCGTGGCGCCCCGCCTGCGGCGCGTGGCCCCTCTGCCCCACGCTTAGACGTATTGCGCACCGGCATGACCTGCATGACCTGCATGACCTGCATGACCTGCACGACCTGCATGACCCGCGCGACACGCACGACAGGGAACGGCCACGCACGCACGCACCTCCGGCATCGAGCCGCTCCTCCCCCTCGAGCACCAGCGACAGCTCTATGCATCCGCGGCGGACGCACGCGCCCGCCAGGACCAGCCCGTGGGAAGCGGCCAGGGCCTCTAGCCTGGCCTCAAAGCCCGGCCGCATGTCCTCGGGCTCAGCCCACTGGATCTGCGGAGGCGCAGGCGAGGATACGGATTGGGGGGATGCAGGCCCGCCGACACGGCGTTGCAATGCGCACGCCGGTGCCTGGGACGAGTCGTACGCATGCCAAGCCATGTTAAGCCTGCCGGCACGGGGCCGTGCGCGTGCTGTGCTGGGTTGCCTGTGCTGGGTCAGGACCTGAAAGCGGCCGGGAGGAATCCTACACGCAACCCTCCCTTGCCGCTCGATTTCACTTTGCACATCGCTCTCTGTATATTATCTCTCCCTGTCTGTTTCTTTCTCTCTCTCTCTCTCTCTCTCTCTCTCTTTCCCTCTACCTCTTTCCCTCCCTCTTCCTCTGTCTCTCTCGCACGCAGCGGTGCCTCCATGGGCGGACGTGCGGGGCACCGGCGAGGCTTACCTTGGTGCACACCACGCGTCTGCACACGGGCGATTGGTAGGACCGGCCCGGCAGCAGCAGCCCCGCCCCGGCGGCCTGCACCGCCAGCACAGCGGCTTCCGCAGCCGCGCCGCCCGGGCAGCAGCCCGGGAGCCCGGCCGCCCCTCCAGACCCGGCCGTGGGGCCCTGCGCCGCGGCCTCCGCGCCGCGCTTGGTGACTGGGCTGGGCCCCTCAGGGCTTTCCACGGGCGGCGAGCGCCCTGGGTCCGTGGTCGCCAGGGGCGAGGCGGAGGTAGGGGGCAGCGAGGGCTGGCTCCTCCGCAGCATGCGTGCGCCGTAGAGGGCAAGGGCGAGAGCGAGGGCGAGGGCGGCGCCGAGGCGCACCGCTAGCTGCAGTGGCCACGACAGGCCAGCGGCGCTTGGCGCAAAGCCCCAGCAGCGGTAGCACAGGAGCGCAAGGAGCGCCGCAGCTGCTGCCTGGCCCGTGAGCTCTAGCGCCCGCGGCGGCCGCTGTAGGGGGCGGTGCGAAACATCCGCAGCAGGGGTGCTCAGTATCTGGCAGGCTCGCGCGAGGAAGAGCAGCGCCGGGACGGCTTGTGACGGAGATGCAGGTGCACGGTCACATGGCCCCTTCTTCAGTCCCAAGGGTTGCGACGCAGTGCGGCAAGGGCCCGAGTGCGGCCGCGTGCGGGGTTCGGCTTTTGGCGGGAGGCCGGGGCTGCTGGTGCCTTGCATCGCCTTGAACCGCACCCGGTCCATGAAAGAGCCCAGCTTGCCAAGCAAGGCCAAATAAAGCTGCTCTGCTACCGGTCCGGGCCTTGGAGCATGTGAAACCTTGGACCGGCAGGGCTGCTGCTGCGGGGGCAGAAGGGCGACCCGTCAGCTGCCGGGTTAGTCACCACGTCATCGCCGCTCAAGCCGAGTTACAGGATAAGCAAAGGTTTGAGCGCTCCTGTTGTTGAATGTTTGGCGGAAGGCTTGCCCAGCAATTCGAGCCCATGGCAAGGTGCAAGCTCCAGCGTCCAGGCCGCAGAACCACGCGCACTACAGCCAGCGTTCCGTTGAGTTTGCTGCCTGGTGACTCGCACTGGGTTGTGCGTTACGTGCGGCGCCTCGTAGAAAATTGTGGAGAAATTGTGTCACGCACCTTCACAGCTTAACCTGCTCACTGCGTTAATTGTCTGGGCGATGTTCAAGGGCGGATACAGCGTCCGTTTAGTCGCGCGAGTGTGCGACGCCGAGTGTGTTGTGAAATGGGCTTAACGCTGTAAACTCTGTTTCGCTGTGCCCCGGGCAGTTATCGTCCAATCAAGTGCATCACCTGTAGGGTATTCTGTGGAGTACTTACGAGGTTGTGCAATTGTCCGGTTGACCGACTCGTCCAGCTCGTCAGTCGCTGGCCTTCGTGGAGCTCGTTGGGCATATGAACGTACACAATACAATACTCTGAACTACATTTAAAGATACAAGCTGAAAGCGGCAATGGTCTTGCTCGCGCCGCACGGTCGGACTGAGGAGCAACCGTCCGACCCAGATTGCCAGGGATTGCCTTGTCGAAGGACGGACATCGGCATTTCTTCAAGGGTTGCCGCACAGGCTTCGCTACACACCACTTGTCTGGATTGGCTGCACTTGCTGCTACTCAAGCAGTGGTGCAGAATGTACTGCAGGGTACCGCTTGAGAGGATCAAGGGCGTGAGGGGCGCGTCGGGGCGTGAGGGGCGTGTAGGGCGTTGTCGGGGGACAGAGGGGTCCCGTGGCTTGTGTTTTGGCAATACAAATCAACTCACTGCGGCCATCACAGTGCCGTCTTGTGTCCCCAATTTGCAGATCTTTTGCGGAGGCGCTGTCACCCAGGGGCGACAGAAGGGGGGACGCGCAGGACGGGGAAGCTCGCGTGCCTACTTGATGCACCTTTGGACGCCCTCTGTTGGTAGGATGGTACTGGGCGCGGCCCAAGGAACGGTGGGCGGATGTGGACAATGCTGGGGAAGCACAGGGGGAAGGGCATTGGTGTATCGCGACCGCGCAACCGGCACAGCAATCATGCCACGACAGACTAAGCCGCTCAATCACTCTGGATGAAATGCGTTGCAACCTGTGCGGTTGCGCTTGTGCGGCACTGCGATAGGGAGGCATCTGTCGCTGAGCGCTGAGCGCGATGCTGCTGCCTGCATTTGCTGGGACTGGATCACTGGCCCAGCTATTGTCCGATGTCGCGGCGCTCGGTCCACCGACCGAGCCGGCCCCAGCTCAGGTGACGGTCATTCATAGTTTGGGGCTGCAGCGGCCGCCTCGCGCACGGGGCTCGCGACCGCACGTGTGGGCTTGGCTTTACCAAGGTCGAGCGGCTTAAGGCATCTATCTTTGCCCACCCCGCCACTATGCAGACGTGCCCCTCGGAATGCAACACCGTTGAGGTGGCCTTCGAGAAGTTCCTTATCGAGCAAACGAGCGGGTCCGTGGCTCCTACCGAACCGGCTGCCGCGCCTGCAGCAGCTGCCGCTGTAGCCGCGGCTCTTCCGCCGCCCACAGCGCAGCAGCAGCCGGCCGCGGGGGCGGCTCGGCCGCACGCCAAGCGCCCCTGCAAGCCCGTCTCGACCGCCGCGCTGCAGGGCCTGCCGCCCACAGCGCGCACCACAGATGTACCCGCAGCGGCGCCGGCACCCCAGGGCGGCGCGTCCCCGGCACAGCAGCCCATGAGGCCCGGGCCGGCGCGCCAGCCAGCTCGGCAGCTCCAGACGGCGAGCTCCCTGCCTGTGGCCCTGGATAACAGGACGTCCACGCCACCGCTGCCGCAAGCGCAGAGCCTCCCGCAAGCTCTGCTGCAGTCGCTGTCTCCAGCTGTGTCTCCGGCGCCGCAGCCTCCGCCGCTTGCACCGCAGCTGCTGGCGCAGCGGCCAGCCCCGGCGCCACAGCCGCAGCTCCCATCGCAACTGCTGCCCTCCGCACCGCAGCTGCAGGCCGCACAGTCGGCCCCTGCGCCACCGCCACAGCCCTCTATGCACCCCGGACCGCTGCCGCCCGTGGCGTCAGCCCCGCAGCCGGCGGCTGGCGCCAACTTGCATCCGCAGCAGGCTCCGCAGCAGCAGCCGGCCGCGGTTGCTTACCCGCCCCCGCAGCCTTGCCTGCAGCCGCTACTCCCACATCAAGCACCGACCGTTGGGTCGTACAAATCGCCGCAGCCCGCGCCGCAGCCATCATCACTAGCAGCAGCCTACATCCTCCCGCCGCAGCCCCCCGCACCACCGCAGCAGCCGGCCGTTGTTCCCTTCCTGCCGCCGCAGCAGCCCGCACCGCCGCCGCCGACGGCAGCGGTGCCGACGGCGCCGCTCCCGCAGCAGTCGTTCACGGCCGAGGAGAACGCACGGCTGATTCGAGGTGGGCTGCTGCTTGGCCACGCTTCCCTGGTTCATTACGGAATTATCAGCCCTTCGGCGATCGCTATTGCTGTCAGTTATCCGCATTCCTGCCTCACCTGCCGGCTCCGGGTTCCATCCAACCCACATGTCAGTGGCCGCAGCCTGGGCGCCGTGCGAGGTGTCAAGGCGCGCGCGGCCAGCCCCTAGCATCGCCCGTACTCTGTTTGCGGGGCCCGAGTGCTCTTAGCTGCTGAAGTGCTGGCCAGCCGCCAGGGCAAACCCTTCACCCCAACCGACACCGCCGACCCACATGCAGACGTGGCCGTGGCGTGCGGCTTTACTATGGAGCAGCTGGCACCCTTTCGTGGCTTCAAGGAGTACGACATGTCCGTGTGCGCTGGATCCCTACGGTGAGTGGTACGCGAGCGCCGAGCGTGGGCCTTGGCGGGAGCAGGAGCAGGGGGCAGCCCGGTTGGGGGCCTGGCTTGGGTAGAAAGACACGGGCGGGGGGCCAGGTTCGGGGGCGGAAGCCGCGGCGTGAGGCCAGCAAGGTGGGGTCTAGGTGGCGCGTGTTCGCTGAGCCGCGTTGCAGGTCAAGGGGCGCTGGCGGGCCAGGGTCAATGCTCGACAGGGCACAAGGCTGCTGTGCGCATGTGAGCGCGCGTGGCCCCTGCGCAGGCAGCATACCGACATGCCGCCATGTTCCCTTATGTGGCTGCTGCTGTGCAGAAGCAACATGCACAATCGCGGCGTGCAGCAGTGCATCCTTCTGTCGTACATTCGCACGCTCAAGAACCTGACGCCCGGCGCCACGTGATGCGTGGGGACAGGCGTTGGGAGACCAGGGCTGGGATAGGCATGCTTGGAGCTTTGCAACAGGGCACGAAGCTGGGTAACGCCGACACAGGGTTAAGTGGGAGGACTGGTCTGGATCGCAGTACTGAATCGGCGCATGTGGCACTTCATGGAACGCAGCAGTAGTGGCTTGGCGCTTGTGGCTCTGAACTATTCTGATTTCTATTATTACCGCACTTGGCACCTGAGATGCTTGCCTGGGATCACTTGCCTGGGATCACTCATAGTGCGTCACATGGCGTGCTTGGTCGATGCTATTCGTTGCTGGTCGATGAAAGGCAATCGCCGGATAGGTATGAATGACATTTGTTTACTGATGACATGGCGTCCCAGAGGACGGGGGAATGCGGGGAATGGACGGGGAAGCGCGACGGGGAGAAAGCTCTCGTGCCTACTTTGTGCACCCTTGGCTGGTAGGCTGGTACTGGAGGCCGCACAGGGAGCGGTGCGGGACTGTTAAACAGGGCTGTTGAAGCTCAGGGGGAAGCGACGGCCAGGGCAGCTGATGCAAGGGTGTATAGCGACCGCGTAAGAGGCGGTATAGCTATTATACCACGACACACTCTATCCCGCTTCGCTACCTGTACGTGAAATGCATTGCAACGAACCTGTCCGGTTGCGCTTTTGTGGCACTGCGACACGGCATCCGTCGCTGAGCGCAGAGCGCGATGCTGTTGCCGGCATTTGCTGGAGCTGGACCGCTGGGCCAGCTGTTGGCCGATGTCACGGCGCTGGGCCCGCCGACCGAGCCAGCCCCTCCTGCTGCAGACGTGCCCCAACGAATGCAGCAGATACGAAGTGGTTTCAAGAAGTTCTTACAGAAAAATCCTACAAAACGTGGTGTTGCGCCCACAGCAGCTGCCACACAAGCGGCCGCTCCACCGCCGCCCGCAGCGCCACAGCAGCCGGCCGCGGGGGGCGGCTCGGCCGCACGCCAAGCGCCAAGCAGCCGCAGCTCGCTATGCGCGCCGTCCTGCCGCCGCCCGTGGCCGCCGCCCCGCACCCAATGGCCGGTGCCTATCTGCCTCCGCCGCAGCCTACGACGCAGCCGCTGCCGCATCAAGCACCGACCATTGGGGCGTACAAACCGCTGCAGCCCGCGCCGCTGCTATCATCACTAGCAGCAGCCTACATCCTCCGGGCAGTCGTTGGAGTCGAGATGCCTCATGGGTGTTCTGAGACGAGCAGGGTACGGGCCGCGGGCTTCGCGCTTTTACGTTGCTCAACCGCCAAATGAAGCCCTTGCGACCCACGTCGCCGACCCACATCGCTTATCCGCATGCAGACGTGGCCATGGCGTGCGGCATCACTGCGGAGCAGCTGGCGCCATTCCGTGGCTTCTCTGAGTATGACATGTCTGTGTGCGCGGGATCCTTGCTTGCGGTGAGTGGCATGCTTAGGGCCCTGGTGCCCAGTGGCTCTACCCGCAGCGCGGCGCACTCCGTTGACGCCGCGACACAGGTCTCGTCGCGCATTGCTGTATCCGCAGCCTCTGCGCAGTCCGCACCTACCGCCCCGTCCGTGTCCGGACACCGTACGCATGTAATTCCTGTCCGGCAGACCGACATGCCGCCCCTTTCTCCCTCCTGCCCGCGGGGGCTCCCATGCAGGAGCAACATGCTTAATCGCAGCGTGCAGGAGTGCATCCTCCTGTCGTACATTCGCGCGCTCAAGAACCTGACGCCCGGCGCCGAGTGAAGCGTTGGGCCAGGCGCGGGGGGCTAGGGGCACGGCGGCGGGGATGCAGCCGTGCTCTGCAGCAGGGCGCGGTGCTGAGCGCTTCGACATGGCGCGTTTGACAGTGTTTGTGTCGCTATGACGCGGGCAGGAGGTGTCCACATCCCCGCGCGTGGCATCTGAGCCGCCTGCTCTCGGGTGGCGGCCGCTAGGGCGTGTCGTGTAGGGTCGTGTATTGTTTGTCTGGTCAGTTGCCAGCTGCAGGATGGCAACCTTGATTCTGAATTACTTCACTGCCGCTGATTAGCATGTTTCGAGTAGTTATGGGATTGGCCTTGTCGCTCAGAAGTATGCCAGGGCATTGGCTATGAGTTGGTCACGCCGCCCTCAGTTGCCATGTCCAAGCGGGCATGCGTGCCGGTAACTGGCGCGCGCATGCTGATGCTTGCAGTCCTTGGCATGGTTGTCCGTTCACCTAATGTGTGTGCTACATGGACCGTGTGGAAGCATGGGATGTGCACCGGGGTGGAGGGGGGAGCGGTGGCGGCGGCAAAGGCACGAACACGCGCGTGCGGGTCAACAACGGCCGCTGCAACACCAACCCTTGTGCCGAACTGCGCAATACATATATACCTCATCCCACTCTTCTGTCTGCGCTGTTACTAGAGGCTCGCCAGCTCGCACTCGATTGCGGCCCAAGCATCTGCTCAAGAATGGCCTCGGCTTACGACATACGACGCGTGCTCAAAATCTATGGCAAGCCTGGCGGTCGCGTGCAAACAGCGTGGATGGATGCTCAAGCATAAACACACTGCTGTTCGCAATTCCACCCCGCGCCTTCCACCCCGCCTTCCACCCACCTCGCCCCGCGCGTGCAGACGATGCCGCCATCGCGCCCGTAAACCGGGCCATCACCATGCTCTCACAGGTGCGCACACCGTGCACACACTCGCCAGCACACCGCTCCTCCTCGGGGCTCGGTTTGTACAGCAGTAGGCCTCATGGCGGCCAGCGTATGTGACGGAGCACAGCCAGACTATGGGGACGGAGGCCGCTGTCTGTCCGCAGCCTCTGTCCGTCTGCAGCTGCGAGCCCGTAACCCCGGCTCCATGAGGAAGCCCAGGGCTGGTGTGAAATTCGCAGGCCGAAAAGCCTGCAATCACATCACATCCCACCACGAGCCGCCCTGTGCCGCTCGCCGCGTGTTCGCTTCCAGGTGGTGAAGGAGATCTCCTCCGACCCCGCAAAGCTGGACCTGACATCCAGCGACGCAGACACCTGGATGGAGGGCGGCGGTGGTTCGTACGGCGAGAACGCAGGTGGGGCCCGTGCAGGCGGCCGGCCGCTGCCACCTCGCTGTCAGCGCCTGCCGCACCTTCAGCTCCTGTTGCTCGCACCCCGCACTCGGCACTGCTGCAACCCCTCACCGCACTGCACCCCAGACTTCCCCTCCCTGGTGGGCAAGCGCTGGAAGGAGCTGCTCGAGAAGCCCGGTGAGGCGGGCAGCGGCGCTCCGGCGGCGCGACCCTGGGCCCCTGGATGGCCTCCATGCGGGGGAGGCGACCTGGGCAGGGACACCAAGCGGGCCCACGCTATGTTTGCACAAGCAGGGCTGCAGCCGGGGCGCGCTCCGGCACACGTGCGTGGTCTGGCTTGCCGCAGGCTCCGCTGGGTCGTGGCTGGCTGAAGCGGCGCTCCGCTGCACCTGCCGCAGGCGTCCTCACCGCTGCGGGGCTGGACAAGGAGGAGTGGGCGTCCCTGCTCAAGTCCTTGACGGGTGCGCAGCCGCGAGCTGTGGGGTCCGCTGCTGACGCCTCGGCCCTGCAGTGCGGCCCCGCTCGCCGCGGCTTCGCGCTTGCTGCCCCTGCTCCTTTGCGCATGCGCCGTAGCTAGCAACCCGTGCGGGCTGTCGAGCTATGTTGCGTGTTTATGGCTGGGGCCGCTGTCGCACTGGTGCTGAGAATGGGGTGCTGCTTTTGCAGATGCCGAGGAGAAGCTTAACGCGTCGGAGCTGAGCATGGAGTACCTGGAGGAGATCACGGAGCTCATCAATACGCTCAAGGAGCAGGCAAGAAGGGCGGTGGGGTGGCCGCCCAAGAGGCCTTGCTGGAGGGAGCATCAGCTTTGCGGCCGCTGCTGCAGATGCTGCAGGGCATGGACCGGGTGTGTGCAAGGAGGCGGCGCTTGGCGCTGAAAGCTTGCTGCGTGCGGCTTGGTTGGCAGCTGGTTTACTGAAGTGGTTGAGGGACCTGGAGCGGGCCGGGGCGTGGCTAGCGGGGCTGGTAGCAAGGGGGGCCTTAGGCAGAGGGTGCCTGGAGATTGCGCAGGGCTGCCTCTCAGGTCTGCCTATTGACGTTGCCCCCCCCAACCCTTACTTTAGAGTTTGCAACAAGCGTTTGCCATGCCTCGGTAGTCGGTACACCTTCTGATGTGTGCATCCTGCCATGCAGGCGCCCGAGCCTGAGGACAGCGACGAGGACGAGGACGACAGCGACGACGAGGACGACGAGTGATGCGGCTGATGCGAGCGGAGAGCCGCATCGGCGCTGTGCGCATGTTGGGCGGGGCGCGGGGGACGATGAGGGGCGTGGATGGGCACACGGTTTGGATGATTGCGTGTCAATATTGTTGCGATGAGGACGACTTATGTTGGGGTGGTGGCGGAGCGCCACCAGCTGAGCTTGACAAGGCCTGCGTTATGGGCGCTTGCGGGATGTGGAGGGCTGTGCGGGCAATGGGTTGAGCTTGAGCTCACAGCAGCGGGTGCGGAGGTTCAGCTTGGTTATCTTGCTCGCGAACTCTCGACCGTGTAAGGCAAGCTGCTTCGCACTGTGCGCATGAGGCACGGTCAACAGAAGACCCCGAGGTGGGCCAGACACGCAGCGCTTGGCCAGGCGTCGCCGGCACGCCTACTGGGCGTCGCGGTGGGCGCAGACGGGGGAGCTGCACTATCTTGCACGATCTTGCACAGGTTGCGGGAGGGGCTGTGACCCGTGAGCCTGTGACTCCTGTGGTAGATTGACTGCTGCTGGTACCTGGTAGAACGGGGCGGACGGGGTATTTATTCCAGGGTGCGCCGCTGTGCGACGCGCTTGACATGCTGTAAGGCACCCGCGCTCAAGGGGCTTGCCCATTGCACCCACCTACCGCTGGAGGCAAACCCGCCACATCGCTGCAGGCAATGCGTCTGCAAGACACTGCCCCTCCTGCTCAGCTCCCGTCCACGCCACAGCAAACCTGCAACGCATCTCGTACGTTGTAGTCCTGCCTCCCAAACCATGGCCCCCCGTGACCTACACGCTTGTTCAAGTGTGGAAGCCCCTTCGACAGCGCCCCTTGCCGCGGGGAGCCAGCAGCCCAGCACCTCTGCCCCCGCCGGTGACTATCCCCTGCCTCCAGGCTCCAGGTCCTTATCACCCCAACAGTAGCGCGACGAGACACAAGCCGCAGTCCGCTCGCCGTGCATGCCACCCTCCGCGGACAGCACGCGTGCCCCCAGCGGGCCCTTGCACCTTCCGACATCTGCGGCGCGCCTTGACACGGCAGCGTCACAACACACCGTCGCGGCCGCTCACTTCCGCAGCGCCCCCAACGCTGCGGCGGCTGGTCGCCAGGTGGCTTTGATGCTGCTCTGGCAAAATGGGCTCAGGCGCTTGGCTGCACCTCACTGCTGCAGCGCCTCAATGACGGCCTTGAGCCGCTCAATCTCCTCGGTGCGAGTGAGCAGCTCCTGGTAGTGCACCCGGAACACCACTGCGCGGCGCGGCGGCGGAGCCACGGGAACACATGCAGCACCATGATTGGGGAACACACGCGGCAGAAGTAGTATACCTTGGTAACACGCCGGCCCTCAGCGTGCTGCTGGCTTCCCACGGAGCAGGTGCCACGCCGCTCCGCACACCCGCTTCAGCGCTTCAGCCAGCGCACTCACCACCCCCTGGCCCGCTACCTCTTCCTCGCAGCTCCCGCGAGACGCTCAACCAGCGGCTGCCCGGAACCTTTGGCGCCGTGCGCACCTGCATTGTTCTCCAGCTCCCGCTCTAGCTCGCCAATCTGGCTCTGCATCTCACGTTGCCGGGCCCCCGCCGCAGCAAGCAGCTCGTCCTTGCGCTCCAGCTCCGCGCGCAGCGCCGCTACCTCGTTCTCCAGCTGCGTCGACTGTTTCTGCTGGGCCTGTGGGGTTTTGCGTTTGGTGTGACGTGCAGAGTCCCGTGGGGGTCAAAAGTAGGGTAGGCGTGCCGCAGGGCCGCACCAGGGTGCCGCAGAGGCTTCAACAGAGGGCCCTTGGGAACCCCCTTGAGGCACCCTGCCTATGCGCCTAGACCTTAGAAAACCACTCGTCAGTTACCTGAAGCTTGTGTTGGTACTGCGTGTGGTCTACCGCGCTGCTGTAACAATCCTCGTCTAGGTAGACTGCGTCCTCAACGAGAGCGCGCAGCGCGTGGGCGGCGGTGCGGGCATCCTCCAGCGTGTTGGGCAGCTCTGCGGTCCAGTCCTGCTGCGCTAGCGGCGCTCGGGCCCCGTCCGTGCCGTCCAGCACCGGAAGGGGGCGCATGGTCAGCGCGGGTGGCCCATCCCTATGAGCGTGCGCATGCGCCATCATGGGTTTAGGCACGCGACGATCGCCGATCGGTCGCGAGGCAGTAACGTTTTTCAATTCATGGCGTGGCAATGGTCGTGTAGCTTGTGGGCTGGTGCACGGTGGATGCGGGAGTCCGAGAAGCTCTCAGTTGGTCAGGTCAGGCTTGTGTGGTTGTCTATAATCGGTTTTACGATAGACTATGGCCATGCCATGGTTGCGCGTCTGGCCTCCGGGCGGTCGGGCCCTTCACCTTGGATCGCGGAACCATCCGTGCCTCTCGCTCTTGCCCCACCTGCTTCCACCTGACCCAGCTCCCGCACCCTGCACTTACGCGACCAAACGCATTTACAGCTGCAGCGCGAATCCACAGAAATGACTTAGCAGTGCGCTTCTCTGACCGGCTCTGACCATGTCTGAGCCACGCTCCGCGCGCGCGGAGGACGACCGACTTAGCCATAGGTGGGTCTTGAGACACTTACAAAATGCAGTCTCTTCAGCCGGCGTTGGCGCAACCCGCTACCACCGCTATAACCATGGCCCGCATGCAGGAGCTCTGTTGTCAGCGCGCCGCGGGGGTCGCCTAAACCGCCTCCTAACGAGTCAGCTATCAGCCGTAGCTCACAGCGGCGTCACTCGCCTTCGCCAAGCGACCGAAGCAACCGGCCCGACCAATCGCACCACAGCTACTCCGTGCGTGGCTTGGCCGAGGAGTCAGAGGTGTCTAGCCAGTCCTACCGATCGGACGGCGGTAAGCAGCTAGAAGCGCCGGGGTTGCGGCCCACGAAGCTGCCCCTGCCACGGCTAGTTGACACGTGGGGGTGCACTTCCACGCGCAGGGCGGCGAGGGGGCCGGCGAGAGGACTACAGCGATGACGACCGGCGCCGCAGCGGCCGCCACGGCCACGACAGCTCTAACTATAGCCACAGCGACGACCAGTACTCCTCTGACTACGAGTCGGAAGAGAGCGTCAGCGTCAGCGACAGCCGCTCCTACAGCCGCAGCTACGATGACCGCAGCAGCCCCACCGCCACCCACACAAGCGCGTCTCGGGACGACCACGACAACCGCGGCGGCAGGTGCGGACTCGCCGCACGACACACGAAGCGCATCTGGGCCGGGCGTAAAAGAGCCCACTGGCGCTACACTGGCGCATCATCGGGATGGAACCCCGCGCCCTGAGCGGCGTTGCGGCCCCGCAGCCTCCCTGTTGCTGCAAACGCCGCCGGCCTGCCGCTGCCCGTCTCGCGCCACGCCTCCCTCGCCGCCGCCACAGGTACCAGGGCGACGTGAGCGCATGGGGTCGCAAGCGCGTCAACCCGCGCGCTGACCCCAACGAGAGCGAGGACACGCTCAGCAGCGGGCTCAGCCCGCGCGGCTCCGAGGGTGATGCGCGCGCCGCGTTCGACCCCGAGGAGGCCAAGCGCGCGCTGGTGTACCAAGCAGGTGGGGCCTCAGCCAGGGTCGCCTGAATTGGCCGAGCAGCTGACCGCGTACAACCCGAGCAAGGACTGGCCGCAGACACTGGGCATACGCTGGCGTATGGTTGGCGGTGGACCGGCGGGCTCCATTGGATAGCCGGGGACGGGTCTCACTGACCCTTATCAAGGGTACGCCGCGCAACGCCGTGCCCGTGCCGCAGGTATGTACGCACGCGCCCAGACGATGCGGCGCGAGGGCACTGCGCCCAAGACCATGGGCATCGCGGACGACCTGCCCAACCGCTTTGCGCTGGAGCAGCTCAGCACGCTGGCGGGCATGGCCAACAAGGTGGGCGCCACTGGGGGAGGAAGTGGGCGGACGCTGGAAGGGATCTCACAATGCGCGGCAGGGCGGCCGCCGGCCGCTGCTGGTGCCGTGGCGAGTGGATCGATGTGCTGGAGCTGGAGGGCGGCGGTGGGCTGCGGAGATTTGGAGCACACGGGACAAGAAGGCGGCAGGGAGTAGGGCCCACGTTGCCAGCGCCGAACGGAACCGAAAGCAGCTGCCAGGGCCCCTCAGCCGAGATGCCATCCGTGCGTGCTGGCGGCGCCGCTGCCGTGCGCAGGTGCAAGCCGCCATCGAGCACAACCGCAAGGTGTTTGCCAACCGCGTGCGCATGGAGGACCGCGCGCTGGCCAAGAAGGCGTTCGACGCCTGGCGCGCGGCGCGCTTCGGCAGCGTGGCCAAGCAGCAGCTGCTGCGCCGCGCCATCGCGCGGCTGCAGCGCGGGCTGCTCAGCCGCGCGTTCCTGGCGTGGAAGGACAAGTTCCACCTGGTGGACAAGTACCTGGCCATGCGGAGAAAGGTGGGGCGGCGACTGGCTGGGGCGGGGCGGGGGAAGGGAAGGGCAGGGAGCCGGGGAGGTGCGTGCTGCCTACGTCGCTTCAGCTACCTGGCCATGCGGGAAAGGGCGGGGTGGAACGGGGCGAGGGAAGGGAGGGAGTTGGTAAGTTGCGTGCTGCTCATGTTGCCGCATGAGTGCTCCGGTCATGCGGGAACGGTGAGGCCAAATGAAGCTTGGGGGCCGGGGCTTGGCGGTGCGGTCATAGTTGGGGCGGCGTTCCCGTCCAGAGGTGATGATGGGGATGGCCGCCTCCGCGCTGCGACAAACGGTGTGTCCCACGCATTCCCACCGTGCTCCGCGCCTGCCCTCGCTCGGTCGTGCTGGTTGGGTGTGCAGGTGACGGCCACCATCAACCGTGGGCGGCTCAAGCGCTGCATGACCGAGTGGCGGGAGCTGTGCAAGGAGCGGTGGTGGAAGAACCAGATGGCTGCCAGGGACGCGCAGGTGCCCGGGCGGACCGATGAAGGGGGGAACGCACGGCTCTCTGGGGCAGCGGCTGCGCAGCGGTGCCGCAGTCTGGGGTCGGGGCCGCCCCCAAGCGCAGGGGCAACACAAGTTGCCTGCGCGGTGTGCCGGTTGCCTGACCGTGTTCCGTGCCTCTGCAGATCCACGCGCTCAATATCAAAATCGAGGGCTTTGAGAAGCGGCCCATTGTCGTCATCCGTCGCCGGCGGCTGTACGCCATCATGGAGGTGCGCACGGCATACGGTTTGGCTTCCCGCGCATGCGCGACCCGTGGGCTCCGTGCAGCACGCCTGTGCTAGCCAGGACACAGGGGATGCAGGAGGGCTTGGGTCCGTGTCCGAGCCTCCTCCATTGACGTGGGTGCATGTGGTGCTTGCGCGCCTGCAGGCGTGGTTCGCGGCCAGCGCCGACCGGCGGCGGCGGCGCATGCGGCGAGAGCGGGCGGTCAAGTACTGGATCAACATGACGTACATCAAGGCCTGGAACAGCTGGTGCGTGTGGCAGCCTGACAGCGTGCCTGGAGCAGGGAATGGACCATGCGGACCATGCCGCCGGTGTGCAGCGGCCTGATCCGCCACTACCCAAGCTGGTGCTTCTCACGGCTGGTGCCTCTTCTTTACCACCAGCATGTTGACGTGCTCAGCGGTTTCTACCTAGCCGGTTCCCCCTGCGCTCGTGGCGGCGCCGTTGTGTTGATGCGGGGTTCACCAAACTGCCGGCCTTCCCCTCCGCTGCTCCGCAGGCGCGAGTTCACGGAGGAGAGCATCCGCCGGAAAAACCTGCTCAAGAAGGTGGGCATGCGCATCTCGCACTACCACATTTGGCTGGCCTGGAACAAGTGGATGGAGCTGGTGGAGGAGAAGCGCGGCGAGCGCGGCCGGCTCAACAAGGCGGTGCTGTTCTGGACCAAGGCCAACCTGACCAAGGGCTGGAACCAGTGGCGCTGGTACGTGGCGTATCGCCGCGAGAAGAAGCAGATCATCCAGCGCTGGAAGCACCCCATGAAGGTTCGCGTTCTGGGGGCTTGGCGCGGCGCATGGGTGTGCCTGCATGTACAAGCACCAGTCACAGAGTAAGGCTGCTGGCCTGGGGGCGGGACAAGGCATCAGCACTCAGCCTGGGCCTGTGTGTCCTGTGCCTCGGGCGTGTTGCACTGCAGGGCCGCGCGCTGCGGGGCTGGATCGCTGCGGTGGAGTGGCGGAAGCGCATGCGGCTCATCCTGCAGCGCGCCATGCAGCGGCTCATGAAGCGGCAGCTCATCCTGGCGTGGGAGGCCTGGTGGGAGGCCATCGACGAGCGCAAGATGGAGGAGACGCTCACCACCAAGGAGCAGCTCGTGGTGCGGCGGGGGTGCAACTGTTGCGCTCGTTGCTGGCGCCGTGGCTGCGACGGCAAAGGCCGAGCCGGCTGTGGGTGGCGAGCAGCGCGAGGGTGCGAGCGCGTGCCTTGCCCCCGGTCCCTGCGCGCAGGTGGCGGTCAAGGAGCTGCGCGAGGAGAACGAGCGGCTGCGGCGCGACAACGAGCGCTTCGTGCGCCTCATCGACAGCGGGGAGTGGGGCCGCGGCCGCGTGGGCGAGCTGGTGTCGGCAGGTGAGGTCACGGCTGGGCCAGCGAGGTTGTCTGGGTTGGGGAGCCGGGGCCATGCGCGAGGGGGCCATGCGCTGCGGCCACACCACGCAGCAACCACTGCCCTGCCCGCCGCTGCGCCTTGCTTGCCCGCAGCGTGTGGTGCAAGTGGCGCCCATGCTGGCACCGCCTGTGCACCGCCGCACGTTGGCATGCACCACCCGTTCCCAGCACCTCATTGCGCCATCCCGCCCCCCACCGGCCGCCCGCAGGCGAGATCCTCAAGGGCGAGCGCGACGCGCTGCTCAAGCTCATCCAGAGCCTGCGCCGCGAGTACGAGGCGGTGCAGTCGGCCAAGGTGGCGCAGGACGAGGAGATGCGCGCGCTCAAGGAGCGCATGCTGCTCGGGGTGAGCCCAGCCACCGCCGCACTGCTCGTCTTCAGCCCGGCCGCAGCGCTCGCCCACGTGCTGCTACGCAAACTGACACGACCGCCTCTGCTGACTGTGCCCCGCTTGTGGTGGTGCTGTGCCGCGCTGCGCGCAGGGCGCCGCGCGCAACCGAATGCTGGTCAAGGGCGGCAGCGCCTTCAACGCGCTCGTCCGCGCCATGAAGCAGGACCTGGTGGAGGGAGGCCCCGGCGCGGCGGCCGGCGCGCGCGACCCCAACCTGCTGTACCAGGTTGGTACGAGTGGCCTCTACCCCCTCCCCAGTCCTACCGCACATGACCCGCCACGCTTTGCACCAGCGCGCCCCAAGGCGGCAGGCCGCGAAGCAACCGAATAGACCTGTGCTCTGCTGTTACGCTTCCGCGCCGCTCCCGCACGCCTCCTAAATCCCGACCACGCCGAACCTGGGCGGCCCGCAGGTGGACAAGCTGTCGATGGACCAGGTGACGGTGTTCCCGGACGGGGAGCTCAACGTGCAGGCCGTGGCCTCGGTGCCCGGCGCCGCCGCCTTCACGCGGCCCATCAGCGCAGGTACGCAGCTGAGCCCACACCTGCTGCTGGGGCCACATTGCCCACTGCTACTGCCGCTGCGCCGCGGCCTCACCACAAGCTGCCGGGACAGCTGCCCCAGCGCGAAGTCCTGCCAGGCCACTGCCCGCCGCGCCAGCGGTTTCGGGGTTGGACCTGCCTCGCCCGCAACCCGCTCTGCCGCCCTGCGTGTGCCCTGCCGCAGGCCGCGGCCTGCGCAACCCGCCTATCATTCCGGGCCCCGTGCAGCCCATGCGCATGCCCGCCGGCTACCCCGGCGCCGCCGCGTCGCCCGGTCGCGCGGGGCCCTCAGGCGCTGGCCGGCCGCTGGCGGTGGGCGCTGCGTCGCCCGGCGGTGGGCGGGCTGTGAGCCGGGAGGAGGTGGTGGCGCGGCTGCAGAGCCTGAGCAAGGAGGAGCTGGACAGCTTCGAGGCAGCGCTGCGGGCGCAGAAGGCGGCGGCGGGCGTGGGGATGCGAGGCGACCCTGGGCGACCCGGCGGCCTGGCGTCGTCATACCGCTGATGCGCGGCGGCGGGCGTGCGTGGTGCTGCGAGGCGGGGCCAATGCCCTGTCGTGGTGGGGCAAGGGGTTGCATGGGCGGTGGTGAAATGGGATGGTGGCTGTGTAGGGTGCGTAAGAGCTCGAGATCGAGTGGCGACTAGGCGCGGCGCCAGGACATGACCGCAGGCGGACATGACCGCGCAGCGAAATAACGCGCGGCAGCTACAAACATGAGATGTGGCGATAGCGTGCCTGGCGGCCCGTGGATGGGCTAGCGGGCCCACGCGATGGAGGCCAATAGGTGTGGTGTTGAGGGTTAAGGTGCTCTTAGCTAACTCTCAGCCAGCACGGCCACGCGATACGCATCACCCACAGGACGCGTTCTTACATAGCTGCTGAAAGCTCGGCCACGCGGAAACGTGAAGGTTCTTGGACTTGGCCGCACAGCGGCATGCCTTTACAAGGTTCCAACGGGCCTCGCGCGACCAGGGGTGCTCCGCCCGTGCCAAGTACAGAGTGTGCACGCCCGCCTGATACGGCAACTTGCATGCCGGTCATATCGCCGACAACACGGCTACGGGCCCTCCCCTTGTCAGCGGTCCTCGCTTCTGAGGACGCGCCGGCCTCCTTCCTCCATCAAAGGCGTTCGCTTGGAGACCATGCCCCAAATGCAAAAGCGCGCCGTCGTTCGCAGTCCGGCGCCAACGACGCAATGCACCACCCATGACACGCATACGCACCACCAACACGCAGACAGGACACATGCATTAAAACACTGAAGGCAATGCGGCGGCACGCGCGTCGCTTAGTACGGCGTGTACCGCGCGCCGCCCGCAGCGCCCCCGCGCCCTGGCGCCGGCCCCGCGGATGGTGGCCGGGCGCCGCCGCTGCCGCCCGTGTAGCCGCCTGACCCGCCCGTGTAGCCACCGCGGCCGCCGCTGCCCCCCGTGTAGCCCCCAGAACCAGCCTGGTACCCTGCGCCGAGCAGCCATAGGAAGAAGCAAGCCGGGGAGGGAGGGGCTGGGGGTCAGCCGGAAGGTACATATGGAGTCGGCAGGGAGCGACAGCGCGGGCGGCCTCGCTGCCGGTGCAGGACAAGCGACAAGCCAATGCCCCATTTCTTCAACAACAATGTGCCAACCCCGGTCTGCCATGGCCGTGTATCTCTAGCGGCCGGCAAGACGCAGCACTCACCGCCGCTGGGCGGCGCGTAGCTGCCGCTCGCCGCGCGTGCCGCCGGCGGCGGTGCGCCGTACGCACCGCCGCCGCCACCGCCGCCTGCGTAGGCCCCGCGCTCGCTGCCGCCGCCACCGCTGTAGCCGCCGCGCTCGCCGCCACCGCCGCCGTAGCCGCCCCGCTCTCCGCCGTACCCTGCCCGCTCTCCCCCATAGCCGCCGCGCTCCCCACCGTAGGACGGCGCGGCCCGCTCTCCGCCGTAGCCACCGGCCCGCTCGCCGTAGCCACCGCCTCCGCCTCGCGGCTGCTCGCCACCGTAACCAGAGCGTGGCGCCGGTGGCGGCGGTGGCCCCCGGCCGCCGCCGCCGCCGTACCGCTCCTCCCTGCCGCCACCATAGCCGGCCTCCCGGCCATAGCCGCCGCCGCCGCTGCCCTCGTAGCCTGCAATCCAGCAACCACCGGCATGGGGGCCAGGTCAGCGGGCCCACAAGAAACCACGCGACACCACAGGCAACAGGCCAGGTCCCCTCTACACTCCCGCTCCCCCATGCCAGTTAAAAATAAATAAACGCCGAACGCCGGCGACCTTACCGTAGTCACCACCCCGGCCGCTGTACTTCTCGCCTCCATAGCCGCGCTCCTCATAGCCGCCGCCGCCACCACCGCCGCGGCCACCGCTGCCATAGCCACGCTCGGCGTACTCTGCCGGGCCACGCCCCTCGCCGCGCTCGTCGGCGCCGTGCTCGCGAGCCGGCGGGCCCCGGCGAATGGGCCCTCCCGAGCCGCCCCGGGGCGCGGGGGCCTCCTCGTGGTACCCCGCGGCGGCAGCAGACCCGATAACGTAGCCAAACTGCGGGGTCGGGGGCGCGAGTGCGGCCGTCGGCGTCCGCTGGCCGCGCAGCGAGTCTTGCAGAGCTATGCGCGTCGACCATGAACAGCATACAGCGAAGGATTGCGTTATGCCCTTGAGAAGAGCATCCCATGAGGGCCACGGCTGAACGACTAGAGAGGGCGAGAATACTCGCAACATGACCCCCAACGGCGCCTCCCGTGACGCGCCGCACGGCCGCACCTGGCTGCTGGGCATCATGACGGGCATCATGGGCATGCCGGGGTAGCCACCGTACCCGTAGCCGTACCCGTAACCCTCGTACTCGTCCTCGTAGCCCTCCTCGTAGCCGTAGTCGTATCCCCACTCGTCGTAACCCCCGTAGTCCGCCGCGGCGTAGCCGCCGCCGCCGCGGCCACCGTAGCCGCTGCGGCCGCCCGGGCCACCCCGCCCGCCGGGCCCGCCGCGCGGGGGGCCGCGGCCGCCTGCGTATCGCACATCACAACAACGCATCAATAACCGTGTAGCCGCGCCGGGCTTAGGACACAACCCCTCTGTGCGGCTGCCTCAGGGCTGCACGCAACCTCTGCGCCTACCGGCCACATGCCCCCGGCGCACCTCCGCGGCCGGGCGGCCCGTAGCCGCGCTGCGGCGGGTAGCCGTACCCCGGCGGCCCGTATCCGCGCATGCCGCCCGGGCCACCGGGGCCGCCGCCGTCTTCACCGCGCTGCACCTGCGGCTTAGCCATGTGCACCTGAAGGGTACCCGTAGGGTGGTGGGGATGAGCGCAGGCGGCGCGGGTGCAGGTGGCGGTCAGCCGGCATGGTCGCTAGTTTAGAGCGGGTCGCATGTCGTAAGTCAACGCTGTGCCCCGGCCCGGGCAGTCGAGCTCGATGTGCTGCGCCCCGGGCGCCGAGGTGAAGGTCCCCATGGGCACCACCGCAGTCAACGCAACGCACAATGAGCTCCTTGTCCGCCATCACGGGCTTCTTAGTCTCCGCCTCGCCGACGGCCTTGACGGCGGCCGAGCGGTCCGCAAAGTTGACGAACGCATAGTTGCGAAGCTTGGTCGGGTCGTCGGGCGAGAAGAGCATCGTCACGCGCTCGATCTGGCAGGGGCAAGGGTGAGGGCGCAGCGCGGGCATGGAGGACGTGGGCGGTAAGCGGCGGCTTGACGTGCACTGCGCTGGACCCATGACCCCGTGTCCCAAGGGATGCGCTTGATCAGAGCAGCCGGGCGGTGGACGCACCGGGCCGAAGGGCGTGAACTGCTTGCGCAGGTCCTCCTCCGTGTAGTGCTCCGGCAGGTTGCCCACGTAGATAGACTTAACCTGCAGCGCCACGCAGCGCAAAGCAGGGTCGAAGGAATCTTACAGTTGGGTGGGAATCACACGAAGTCTCTACAGCCGCCCCGGGTCATGGGCCATGCAAACGGAAAGTACGGTACGAGCCACCACCGGGGCCGTTTCATGGCGCCTTCGCCGCCCCGACACTACCAGCGGCGGCCCTCGCTCACCTTCTCGGTGCCAATCTCGTCGCGCTTGGGGTCGGCCCACATGACTTGCACCATGTGGCCCCGCACCCGGAACTCGGGCCGCGCCAGGCGCCGCAGCGCCAGCGTGGCGGCCGCGTTGTTGTAAAACGCGATGAAGCCGAAGCCGCGCGCCTGGTTGGTCTCCTTGTCAAGCATGATCTCCACCTTCTCCACGCCTGAATAACGGGGAGGCAGGGCGCGGCGTGTGGCGGCGGCGTTGAGGCGGACGGCAAGGCGAGCGAACGGGCAGGCAGCTGCGCCATGCTCGCAGGGTGCAGCCGCATCAGGCGGCGCGTCGGGATCCTAGCGGCAGGTGAGGGTCCGGCTCCCGTGCCCTGTGGCATCCCCGGGGCCCCCTTAGCCGTTCACGAGGCAGCGCAGTAGCTCGGCACGCACCCTGCACCTCGGCCGACAGCAGCGCCTCCAGCTCTTCGCGGCTGATGTCGCGCGGCAGCGAGCCAATGTACAGCTTGCTCTTGACGATGGAGGCTACCACGTTGCACTGCCGGGGCGCCAGGGAGGGGGGCGCGTGGAGGGCCGGCCAGCCACGGCAGACACCCGAGGCGCACAAGCCCAATGACTGAGGCAGGAGCCCCCCGGCCCATACCCGATGAGAGGGCCACGAACAAGATTACGCGCGCAGCCCAGCCCACATATGCGACCGTCCTACCCTGCGGCCCGGGAAGCCCGTGACGTCGCGCGACTCCAGCAGCGTCATGGCCTTGTCCGCAGCCTCGCGCGTCTTGTAGACACAGAAGCAGTAGCTGCGGGCAGCAGGAGCAGCGAGCGAGGCGGAGGTCAAGCAACAGGCCGCTCCAGGCCGCGCGCCGCACTTCACCCTTTGCCCGCCAACTCGGATATCAGTCGCGTGGAGGCCCCTGTCCCCGCGCGCCTCCTCCCCGCGGCTGGGAGGGGTGCGGGCCAAGTGCTCCGGCAGCCCAATGACGCAGTGCCACGCCGCAGGCCCCCCGGCCTCACCCCTTGTTGGTGTTGTTCTCGCGGTCCTTGGGGATGCGCATAGCAAACACCTCGCCCGCCAGCTCGCAGAAGGCGCGCAGCTGCGCGTCCGAGGCCTCGCGGGGCACCTTGGAGATGAACACCTGTGCCGTGGAGGCGGGGCGGAGGGCCGGGTGAAGCGGGTGGGCAGTATGGGAGGACCAGCGAGCCATCGCGGGGGCTGCGGCTGGCTCGGAATGGGTAAACTGTGCGGTCTGAGGGTGCAGGAAAGTGGTATGGGCGGAGGCGTGGAGTCTGGGCTGTGGGCTACGGCGAACGCGACCCATACAGGTAGCAGCACGAGGTGCGCGCTGGGATCGCCATAACATGCGCTGCGTGGCACCGCAGCACCCTCAGCGTACCTCCGTGCCGTGCGGTGGCTGCTTCATAGGGTCATCGCCGTCCGCGACCCTACGCAAGGGGACCAGGAGCAACAGAGACGAGTTGGGTGCGCGTCAATACACGGGGCACAACATGCAGGGTGTCAGCAGCAGCCGGCTCAGCAGGCATGAAGCAACGCTGCTGTCATTTGGGCGCTTCGCTCAAGAGCAGCGGGCGGAGCCTACCCTGGCTGCTCCTCTTGCTGCTCTTCGTTGCGCTGCCGCTCATCCTCGGCCGTCGCCATCTCCTGCTCCCGCTTCTCCTCGTGGCTTTGGCCTTGGTCCTGGGCCTCGGGCTTGCCCTGTTCCCCGGGTTTCTCCTGGTCGGCGTCGGCCTCGCCACGTTTTGATTCGTTCCTCGCGGCAGCGTCGTCGTCCTTCATGCCAGCGTCGTCGTCAGCGCCCCCGCTGCCGCCACCGTCCCCAGCGGCGTCAGCCTGACCCTGCGGACAGCGAAACGCACGGAAATTGCCACGAAAGTTCTGCATTGAGCACGTTCGCGTTGCAAAGGAAGCAGGCACGCGATAGGCACAAGGAAACACGGCGTTGCTCGGTGCATGCGGCACCTGGTCAGCAGCGCCCTCGCCGCCAGCATCCTCCATGCCGTCAGCGTTTGCGTCGGCGGCATAGTCCTGGCAACATGTGAAAGCAGGCCAGTGTGTTGGCGGGAACTCTGGCCATTCGGGAACGCGACTGCCGATCCCGTCGCAAAGGCTCACCTCGCCCATGTCTTCGCCAATGCCAGCGTCCTCAGCGTATTGCTCCTGATCATCTGCCATTTGTGGACAGCCGAGGCCCAGGCCGCGGTTGCCACCAAGTTGAAGTCTGTGACGTGTGAGATAGCCCGCGCTCAGTCCCTACGTAACAGTCGTAGTGCTGTAAAGCAGAAGCAGAGAGGATCAGCAGCAAGGAGCATGTATCAGAGCAGTTCACGGCGGGAATGTGGCGAAGTGGAGCAGGAAGGTGTCTGCCGCGTGAGCGGTAGCAAAGGGTGCGTGAGGCGGTAGCGGGCACATGCTGCTCGGTCCAGCGGTGCGCCTTCAAGCTCAGCGTACTTAAGATGCGCGGCGCGAGAAACTTGAACGGACCTGTGGTGCTGTGTTGCTTTGGCCACAGAGACGTATGTACCCGCGCGGTAATGTCGGTCTCACTTGCGGCGGCAGGCGCCAAGGCGCGCGAACGACACGATGTGGCGCCTTCCCCCGTGCTCCCCCGCAGCCCCGCGCCCCCCCCCCGCACGCCGACCCCACACCCCAACCGACCAACTACTGCTCCCCACGGACCCCACCGCTCCGCGCACTGAGCCAACGGAAATACGAGGCTGCAGTCGATATCAGACAATACGACAGTAAAAAATTTATGCGGCAAGGAAAGCGCGCCTTGGTGTCACTTTCACTTTATAACCAGCGTGGAAGTCCATGTTGGTACCATACATCAGCAGTAGGCACTTGAGAATGGAGCACCACCACTGTGATGGCGGCCGACCCGGTCAGAGACCAGGCCAAGGAACTGGGTGATGGGCTGGCTGGCGTTGTCGCAGGCCCCCGGCCCCTCCTCGTGAAGTGCGTTGGCGCCCCAAGATATCCCCTGACGCGTCCCCCTGCACTGCACAAGCAGGAACATCTCTTCCTGCACTGCACAAGCAGGAACATCTATTCCTGGCCCTCTATGACAAAGGGAGCAGCAACGTCGGTGCAACTTACATCGACGCGATGCACGCCTGTGTGCTTGGGTCGATCCCTCGCAAGCCACCACCCCAAGTGCTTGCACTCCCCTGCGCTCAACCTGTGAGCTACACCTGCTTCCCACCCACCAGCGGTTCCGGACAAGACGCCTTATATCCGGCCAGGCATCCATCCACCTGCTGCACCGCACGTACGACGATGACACGAAGCTGCTGGCGGGAGAGGAGTGGGGCTTGATCGTGTTCCTCGGCGTGGTCAACCAGGCCAACTGCGACGAGAAGTTTCTACAGGATCCGCAGCTGCTCATCCGCACAGGGGTTATGTGTGTGAGCTCGGCATCTGGGAGTGCCGTACGTCGTTAGCGCTAGGCCCGTTGCCTGCTGCGCTCGTGCGTATGCAAGCGATGCGTACCAGGGGAGTCTCCCCTGATGCGTACCGGTACGTGGGAACGTGGCCCTCTGTAACAGGAGCTAACCTGCTACAAGCAAGAGGTAACTAGAAATGCTCCACGGAGCCACGGAAGTGGTATGTGTGGTGTGGCACCTGCCACACCCTCAGTCAGGCTCCGTCCGCTCCTGTTCCGTGACCGCTTGCTCGTGCTGCCATGTGCATGCGTCCTCGCCAGCCTCCACCTAGATATCCACATAGTACATACGGCTGGTGCGTGCTGACGTGCTGCCATGCTCATGCGATGACCTTGCAGTCCATCCATTGCGGCCAATCGGGGCCAACAACACCTTTTCTTTGACGAGCACCCCACCCCTCCAGCAGCCGCGTCCGCACCCACCACCACAAACCCTGCTACAACGCATTCAACGAACCCGCTGAGCTGCAGCTACAAGCACCTCAGCACAGCACACAGCGCACAGCGTCCACATGCGACACACACTCCTCTGACACCTCCCTCCGCCCCCCGCGCCGCTAAGACACCTCAGGCAGCGGGCGGTTGCCCCTGGCGCGGCTCTCACACCTACCTGTCCCAGCTGCACATGGGTGCATGGCTCGCCCTAAGAAAAGGCGACCCAGACCACACGGTCGGCACTGGACACCCAAACACATCCTCACACCTCTCGCCGCATCCTGCCCCTTTTCACCTCCCGCGGGCCCGAAGGCCGTCGTAACTTAATGTCAACAAGTGCATGGTAACAGACTAAGACGGGAGCGCTGCTGTGCCCGTATGCAGCCAGGAACCACCAGCACTGGCGGCGCGAGCTGGCCGCCTCGCGACCCTCGGGGGCGGAGCCCTGCGTGTCGATGTCTGCGGACTCTCTACCTCGGCACGTCACAAGGCCGCGCCTCAGAACCTCATGACAGTTCCGCAATGCCGGTACAGCAACACGGCCGCCGTCACACCGCGTTCAGGAACCCGGTCACGGCCGTCCAGCGCGAGCTCAGCCACTCGCCCGCCACATCTAGCGGCGCCATCACCAGCAGCTCCACCTCGAACTCGAGCGCCGCGTGTGGGGGGATGAGCGTGCCGAAGCCAAACTCCCCATAGCCCATGTCGGGCGGTATGAGCAGCAGGCGCTTGCCGCCCGCACGCATGGGTGGCACGTCCTGTCGGTGGCAGGAAGGGGGTCATGCTTCCTGGGGTCGCTCTCCGGATGGCCAACGCCGTGCGCCCCAGCACCCAGCACATAGCAAGCGCAAGCGTCTGCCCACTCACGTCTGTGCCAAGGATGCCTACGTCCCAGCCCTTGATTACTAGCCCCGCGCCGACCTGCGTGGGGACCAGCAGCCGCAGCTAGCGTCCTCATCCTCAGCAGCCTCATCCCAGCAGCACACACTGACAGTAGGCGTGAGCAAGGGGGGTTACTTTCTGGGGGCCTGGCTCCGCCCGCCGCATCCCGCGACAGCCCTGCGCCCGTGCACACCTTGAAGGTGAAGGGGCGCCCCCGCTGGTGCGACGAGTCGAAGAAAGCGCCACTGCTTGCAAGGCGGCCCCTGTAGTGGACCCTAGATGGAGGGGGTGCGCCAAGGCCAACAGCATAACGTCAGCTGAGTGCCCCCGGGGGACAGGGCACGTAGGGGGCCTCGGCCCACCTGATCGCCCTACCTCTTTAGATCATGGCGAGTCAAGCTCGCCGTACCTCTGTTCTATTTCTATTATGTCAGCTGAGTGGGCCAGGCATGCCCTGCGTGTCCCCAAGGTGCGTTCCCAATCAAGGCGCCGGCCAAAGCAAGGAGGGTGTGCCTGCTTGCCGTCCCGGAATCCACAACCGCTACGAACTTCCAGCACATCAACTCGCATGCACCAAAGGTCGGTCACTGCACGCCACACCCATGTGCCCCTCGAGTCCGCTGCTCGTGTTGCCTGACCCCAACCGCTGTAGCCATCGTCGCCCCCATGCGGCCGTGCTTGCCGATACCCACCGAATCGTGGAACCCTTGGAGGGGGCATCGCCAGTGCCCACGCTCACGTCCCGCCACTGTAGGCCGCTCCTGGAGGTCGTTAGGCCGCTCGCTGCTGGGCGGACGGGCGGAGACGCCCAGGGGAGAGGGGTTCAGACTGCACGCGCAAGGGCGCGGGCAGGAGCACAGCATCTTAGCGTCGTGTAAGATCCCTACCCGATAACGCTCGCACGGTGAGCGAGCGTGTCCGAGTCGCCACCTGGCAACGGCATGCCGGAGCTGTCGTCTTGGCCGCTAACCCGGAGCTCCACACAGGTTGTACATGAGGTCGCAGTGGGGTCATCAGACCGCTGCGCTGCATTCGAGCCAACAGGCGGACGTCGACGATGCAATTCTGCAAGCCACAGGGCAGTAAGACGGCCGTTGTAAGTGCCCAGCTACAGAGTCCTGGGCAGAAGACTGCAGTGTTATCTGAAAGGTGAGTTGGCAACTATGCGAGCGCTCGACTGTCTTCCTCCTCCCCTGCCTGCCAGCTGCCTGCCCCCCTCTGCCCCCTGGCCGCTTGATTACAACAGGGCTGTCGATGGACCCCCAAAACTATCCCTGCTGGCCACATGACAACTGCAGCTCATTGGTGTACGTATATTGGAGGATTCGGGGGCATGTTGCACGGCCTGTGTTATACGAGGGGTCAAACACACACGATTCGCGGGAACCCCAAGCCGTATTCTTGACGATGTCTGTTCTTATGACTCCCAGCACCTCCTGCCCAGCAACGCGCGGGATGAGTCTAGATAGCTTTCCTATGGTCCTTGAAATGCATTGGGGCCCTCGAGAACGCATTGCTAGCGAATCGGCGGGGCACGCTCAAGGAACGGCAAGGGGACAGGTGGATGCTGTAGCCTGGGCCCATGAACGTTGTAAGATTTACTCAGCGCTGACTGCTGCTAGCAGCTGGCAGCGTGTCATTGTGCGTCGCTTGGGGTTGCTGGGTGGGGGTGGAGAGGGTGCGCCGTGCGCTTATACGACCAACAACGCCGACTGAAGCTCTGAGGGCTCCCTCATCCTGCGTCCGGCGTCCGAAACACATGGCAGCAAGCGCACAGCCGCATCGCCCAGGCGGCCACCTCCATCCAGTGCCTTTAGGCCCCGACGAAAGCTCAACCCAGTGGTTTAGGCCGCACCAACGGGCCGCCCGCTGCGCCCGGTGCGACGGCACCAGGTCAGGCGGTGGGGCGGCTCGTGATGTGCGTGGCGGCATCCGAACCCTGCCACGTCACAGCATGCAGGCACAGGCAAGGCCGGCGGCGCCCCCGCTGCTGCACCCGCAGCTCCTGCAGACATCCATCCACAGCCACAGCAGGCAGGCAGGCACTCGCCGCCCGCCCACCTTGCTCCCCGACGAGCCGCGCACGCACTTTTCTGCTCCCGCTGGCGGCGACCTGCCGGCCGCTCTCGAACCGCCCGTTGCGAGGCATACCCGCCGGTGCCACTACCAGTGTCCCCGCCAGCTGGCCAAGCCTTGCTTGCCGTCCACGAGGCGCTTCCATTGTACGCACCGGCCCAGGCCCCCGTCGCTCACCTCGGATCAACCTATTCCTGGTCTGCCGCCCACGGCTACGGCCCCGCCCTGGCGCCGGCGCGTGCTGCAGCGGCACCGCAACCCCCGCACACCGCCACCGCCACCGCCATCGCACACCGCCATCGCCATTCCGGTAGCATCGCCGCCAGCGCCATGGCCCTGGAGCGCACGGCCGCCAAGCGGGCGCCGGGCTACGCCACTTTCGTGAAGAACGAGCCCATCGCAAACAGCGGCTGGCGAGGAAGGGGCGGGGTGAGGGTAGATGAGCAAGTTGATGGGCGGCAGCGGCCATGGGTCAGAGATGCCCAACGGTGCCCCGACCATCCTGCTGCCGCGCAGCTCCTGCTTCCCGTCCCCGCGCCGCTGGTCATAGGCCATTGGCGCCCGCACAAGCCCACCCACCGTGAGGCCCAGCAAGCAGCCGCACAGCACGCCCAGCATCGCCCCCGCCAGCTTGGCGCCTGCGGTCGCGATGGGGCAACGGGGCGGGGCAGGAGGGGCCGTGGGCGCAAGCTGCATGGAGCGGCGGACGGAACGGATGCAATCGGGCCACCTACGCGGGGGATGGGCGCCGTGCCAGGCGAGGCGGTCGCCCCCGCCCCGACCCCCGCACAAAAAATGTCGGGTGCTGCCAGCCTCGCGCAGACTCATGACTCACGTTGCGTGACGGGGAGCGAGTTCTGGTACTTGGACAGCCGCGGCTCCTTGATGAAGGGCACCCACCGCACCGCTTGCTGCGGGAACGGCGGGCAGACGAGGGCGGGGGAGCGGGGGCGTGAGGGCCCCAGCTGCCTGCAGGCGGTGTCGATTGCTCCCGCAGTGCCTAACAGGGCGGGCGCGGGGGGCGGGCGCACCTCGATGTACTTGGCCGCGCCGACGCCAATAACGTCCTGGGGGGGGGCGGGCCAGGGTGCACGCGCAGAGCATAACTCGACTGCCGAGGAAAGGCGTACCCGTGCTGGCTGGAGAGCTGGCAGCTCGCGCCATGCCGCCAGGCAGCGGCACGACTCCAGTCGCCTCCCAGCGCGACGGCCTCGTGACCCTCACCACCCCGCCCCAGCCCCTTTCCCGTGCCTCCTCACCGCCACCGCGTTGCCCAGCCCCGCGCTGGCCAGCGTGGACAGCCCCAGCCGCACTCCCAGCAGGTTGTCGATCTCCTCGCCCGCCACCAACTGCGGCGGGGGCATGCAGGCGGCAACGTGCGGGGGCATGCAGGCGGCAACATGCGGGGGCATGCTGGCGGCAACATGCGGGGGCATGCAGGCGGCAACATGCGGGGGCATGCAGGCGGCAACGAACGAGGGGCGTGGCCGCACCGCAGGGTGTGGGCGCAGGGCCGCGGCAGAGCTGCTCCACGGGTACGGGTGGCGAGGCGGCAGCGTCGGCCAGGCACCGCCCAGGCGCTCTGCTGCGATTTGCAACCCTACCCCAGGAAGGCGGCCGCACCCGGGCCCTGCTCGTGCGCCCCGCAGCCCTGGGCACACGAGTCCCGCCCCGCCCAGCCAGGCAGTGACCGCACCATGATTGCGTTGTCGAGGAATCCAAAGCCCAGGAAGGGGATGGCGGACGCGAGGAAGGCCACCTGCCAGCGGGAAGTGGGCCAACACACCGCGGGCAGGCGTCGCGGCCTGGCACGCGCTCGGCCCGTGCGGCCATGCGGCGCGTGACACCAAGCCAGCTGGCTCCCGCGCGCCGTGGCAGCCCCACGCGGCCAAGAGCAACTGGCTGCCTGCTGCACAGGTCCGGTATCCCAGCTTCTGGCTGCGCAGTGCTATTCCGCAATGCGCCCAGGCTGCAGTCCCCCGCTGGGGCTCGGCGCTTCCCCGGGCTGGGGCTCGGCACTTCCCCGGGCTGGGGCTCGACGATGCCCCGGGCTGGGGCTCGGCTCTCCCCTGGCTGGGGCCGGCGCTCGCGTCCAAGCGCCGATGGCCCGGCGACCATCCTCACCCGCAGCGCAGCCGAGCTGGGCGCAACCTTGTGGCGGTTCTCCGTGAGGCTCGTGTGCGCCTGCATGGCCGCCTGGAACTCGGCCCTGCAGGGGAGCGGGCCCGGGGGCCCATGGGCGTCGCCCATGTCACAGCCATGTTGGAGACGTGCAGTAGCAAGGGCATGGGCGAGGACCAGGCAGGTGCCCTTGGACCCAGGCCGCAGCGAGAACCACAGGAGTCGCAGGCAACAGCGTCCCTGCGCCACCGACGCCTGCAGCTCCGCTTCTTAAGTTCCCATTCGCGCTGGCGTGTGCCACACACGCCGCCAACATCCCCAGGGCCTGCTACGGAGCCGTTCGCGCTGCCCCCCTGGCTGGCTCGGCCCCCTGGCCTCACTTGGTCAGCGCCCCGGGCGAGTCGCCCTCCAGGTCGTGCGCCCGGAACAGCTCCTCCCAGTACTTGTCATCCAGCTGTTGCCGGTCTGCCCAGAGGGCACCACACAGCAGGGCAAGAGACGGAAGGAGAGGGGCTTGGAGCCCAGACCGTGTGCCGTCGACACGTGCAAGGGATGCGGCCCGCCGCCGGCTGTCGTGGGTCCAGAGCCCGCGCACTGGAGGCCTTGCTAAGTCGCTGGGCAGCCGCGTTGCGCACCCGTGTTCTGCGCGAGTGCTGCTGCTAGGACAGCCCGCTGCGCCGGCGTCAGCTTTGTTGCGAGCTCCGAGGCCGCGGCCTGAGGGTTGCTGCTAAAGGCCTGCGGGGGCCATGGCGGGTTGGGGGTCAGGGGCCAGGTGCGTTCCTGTTGCACAGCCCTCACCCCGGCGCCCCCTGTTTATGTCGACGACTTGCATTGATCTACCGTCACCGTGGCACGGCCATGGCACGTACCTGCTCCACACTGTCGAAAGGCGCGCCACTGCCATTGCTGCTGCCGGCAGAGTCTGGGCTGGTCGAGAGCAACCGACACGACAGTCGGAATGGCAGCGATACGAAATCGACTTCGTCTCGCCCCGTCCGCCCCGAAAAGCAAGGCGCGGTCGCGTCGCCGTTGACTAGCAGTTGCCGGAGCTGCTGCCGATGCCGCCCCAGGCTGCGCGCTAACATGCTACTCAACAGCAGTGGTCAGCGCCAGCAAGAGGGTGCGCGCGCGACTGTATGCAATCAGGGCTTGCGTGCTGGGCTTCCTGCTTGCAATGACACACACTTTATTAGCGATCAGTGGATGTGTCGAAGAGTGTACGTGGGCGGTGTGGGCCGTCACGGCATCAGCTTGCCTGCATGCGGGCACTAGGTCCGAATGTGGGGCATGTCGGCTACGCTCGCGAAACAGCATTTTTCCAGCCCAGCGAACACATACTGTGCTGATCAGGCGCTGGCGCCTTCTCTCGCACCTTGCACCGTCATCATCACCACCAACCTGCGTCGTCAAGCAACACCCCACAGCACCCTCGCTGCACAACTTGCCACCAACGTGCCATCTACACAGGTAGCACGCCGTCGCGCGGCGCAGGCCCTGGGCGCCTCTCGGCGGCACGCCCGCGGCACACCCGCCTAGCTCTCACCCACCATGGCCGCGCCGCCGGCCGTCAGCCCAGCTGAGCTGCGGTCGGCGCTGCGCGTCGTCCTACGCGCCGTGGACCGCTATATCACGCCCACCAACGGCAACCAGCAGTGGCGCAACGAGGTGCTTGCGCGCTTCCGCGCGCCGCTGGCGTCCCAGGCCGCAGCAGCAGCCGACGCTGACGCAGCGGGCTCTCTGTGCACGCCGGGCCCGTTGCGGCCCATCGCGCCGGCCGGCGCGCAGCCCACGCCGGCGCAGGCCGTCGCGATGGCTCGCGAGTGGGCTAGCCTCATAAACAACATCGCACGACACAAGGAGCTGCTGCTGACGTACAACATTGGCCTTGATGTGGACGCGAGGACGAAGCGGATGGTGGAGGCGACGGCCCGGCGCGTGGGCTTTGCCCTGCCGCAAATGCCCGAGGAGGACTCGTCGGAAGAAGAAGGCGCCGCCAAGGAGGCGCCCGGGAGAGCGGCAGCGACGCAGAAGCGGTAGCAGCGGGCGAGGGTGCTGCGGCGGCGGTGGCGGCGCAACCGCTGCCACCATGGCCGTGGCCTGCGGCAGCGCATTGGTTTGCTTCAACCCGGCGCCAAGCTGTGGAACGTGGTGGCGGGGGGAGCGCGGGCCGCATCGAAGCGACATCGGCCTGTTCCCCGGACTGCTCCAGGCCCGGGCGGCCCGCATGTCACGCCGGAGGGGGGGGCAATGACGCCCGTGTGCGCTGGCGTGACACACGGACACGCATGCGCCGGTTGAGGAGAGATACGCGGCTGCTTGGTGGAGTGCAGCTCGGCCTAGCGCCATGCCGCCTGAAGGCTGCCGCGTGAGGAGGTCCGGACAGCTTGGCGCGAGTGATGCGCGGGGCAAGGGCTTGGGGAGCGGCTGCTGGGGCCGAGCCCGGGGCTGTCCACGGGGGAACGCTGGCACAGGGGAAAGCGGCTAGCAGCTGGCGTGGCCAACGCGAGCAGGCAGGCTGCCGGGTGAGGGCACTGCGCGGACGGCCGCTAGGGAGACGGCCGTGAAGCGCATGTGCGGCAGCAGGGGAGCGGGTGTTGGTGCGGACCGGGGCTCATCAGGCGGGCCCTGCTGAGCTCCCAGCCGGACGGTCGTTGGGAACAACGGCAGGGCGCCCCACGTGGGATGACCGCCCCGGGCCGAGTAACGGACAGTACGGACTCACGGTGGATATCCTCCGTACAAGGGTTACCTGTACCCTGGCTCGCTCGTTGCGGCACTGGCCCTACAGCCAAGCTTGCAGCGCACTGCCAGCAGCCATGGCTGTCCAAGCCAGCAAACGCACTCCGGAGTCGCGTCCGGCGGCCAGCACTGCTCACGCTCATTGCCTCTGCCGCCTCAGCCCGAGGCCGTCCGACCCTATGCCCAGTGCGCTCCGCTCTCCATCCCAGCCCTCCCCCTGCACCTCAGCATGCAGTGCAACGCCAGCTCGCAGCGCTCGCACAGCAGCCTCATCTGCACCAGTAACCCCCGCAACCCTGCGTCCGGCACCCACCCAACCCCACGCCAGTGGAGCCCCGCTACTCCTCCCCAGCGCCTGCCGCCGACCCTGTTCCCTCCCCGCCCGCCGCCGCCGCCCCAGCCCCCGACCCCAGCCTGGCCATGGCCAGCAGCGCCTCCAGCGTGTACCTCGCGTCGTTGCCGCCGTTGTGCAGCCGCGTGGCGGCGATGCCCAGGCACTTGAGCAGCACACGCAGACTAACCTGCGGCGGCGGCCAGCAGCGCGCGGGGGCGGCAGGCGCGGTGAGGGCAGGAGGCACCAGACACGCAGGCGTTGCTTGTCACCAGCGGCCATTGTTGGCCCCTGGGATGTGCTCCAGGCGGCCAGCGCGAGGCGACAGCCGCATGCACGCACGGGACCCGTGGGAGCCCACGCGTCGGCACGCACGCAGCGACAATCGGTGTGGTACGGCGGGCGCCGTCGGCCGGCCTCACCCCGGTGCGCTCCTGGCCCGGCCCTCCGCCCAGCGCCGCCCAGGCCACGTCCTCAGTGTCCAGCACCGCGGCGCCCGGCGGCAGCACCACGCCCAGCAGCCCCGACATGGCCTTGAGGTCCTGAGACAGCCTGGCGGAGGAGGGCACGAGCGGCAGAGCGCCGCAAGGGCAGGGGCGGACGGCGGTCAGGACAGGCAGGCAGGCGCGCGAACAGAGCGGCCGCGGGAAGAAACCGCTGCAACCAAGCGGAACGGCCGCCCGCAGCGTGTGCAGCACCCCGCTACAACCCGGCTACGCGTAGGCTACATAACAGGTAGCTGTTGCAAGAGCAGTGACAGAGGTCCCAGTGCAGACACCATTCCCCGTACCAGCTACGCTAGGGAAGGTCCCATGTCAACCGCCCCCAGCTGCAGCCCGCCGCCACGTGCCGCACCCGGGCGGGGCTAGCGCATAGGCCCCCTGACGACGGCTGTAAGCCGCTCGCGACCGCAGCAGCTCAGCGCTCACCCGTGGCCGACCAGCACCACCTGCACCGGCGGCATCCCCTCGTCCTCCTCGCCCTCCTCGCCGCTCTCCCCGCTGCGCTCCTCGCCGCCGCTCGCTGCCGCCTCCTGCGCGCCCTGCCGCGCCGCCCGCCGCCAGTCCCGCCACACGGCCGCGCCGTAGCCGTCGAGGTCCGCCTGCAGCGCCGCCGCGCCCTCGGCCAGCGGGCCCCGGGTGCTGGTCCCGAAGTTGAAAAAGTCCTTGTGGTCGGGCACATGGAACTTGTTGCGCAGGGCGTCGTTCTCCGACGCAATGTGGTGCCTGGCGGAAGATTGAGGGCGGGTGCGGCATTGGGCGGCTGGCGGCGGACGCGATGGGACAAGGCGAGTGCCGTTGCCCCCTGGTTGTAAAGGACGAACCCCGCTCAGCCGTGTTTAATTGTCGACTGCCCAACTGAGTACGGCAGCGCCAAGCTGGAGGTTGAGGGGCGACGCGGCTACCAAACGGGAGCAGGAGAGGAGTAGCGCGCCATGCGCTACTGTGCCGCTGTCCCCTGGCTCGCGCCACGCTCACCGCGACGCGAGCTGCTGCGTCAGGTTGTCCCACATGGTCCAGCCTATCTCCGTCACCTTGCTGTTGTCAAGCTCCCACCTGCGCAACACGGCCGCCGCGCGTCAGCCACAGCGCTTGCGTGGCGGTGGCCCCACATGCGGCCAGCGCACGGCCCGGAAGGGCGGCACACAGGAGGGCATCCTTCCAAGGGACGCTAGCAACGCGGAGGGGCCTAGCTAGCTACCTGGTTGCCGGCACCCAGCCAGCTGTCGGCCGCACATCGCACCGCGCAGCCCGCGCCAGCAACCCGCAGACGTGCAGCGCAGCGCCGCCCATTCACTAAGCCGAGCATGAGGGCCGACCCCCAGCCACGCCCGAGAGCGGACCCACCACTCCAGGTCTACGGAGCAGAACACCACAAGCGGCGAACGCCGGCGCGCGCCGACGCCGCCATGGCCCTGCGGCGGCGCCGGCGCCGCCGCCAGGCACGATGTCGAAGCCTCGCCGGCGCCGCGGTCCTTGGCCGCGTCCGCCGCGCTGCAGCCCGCGGCGTGGCCCTGGCCGTGGGTGCCGGCGCTGGCGCCGCCGGGGATGGTGGACACGAAGCGGGGGGTGCTGGGCGGCCACATGGGCGTAGCGGCGCTGCTGGGGGCGATGGAGGACCAGCCGCTGGGGCCGCCGCTGTCGGGGCCGGACACGCCCGACTGAGGCGAGGGGCAGGCTGCGGCACCGCCGTTGCCGGCCTCGCAGCGCAGCGCGCGGAGCACGGGCAGCTCGGCCGGGCTGTGCCCTGCTGTGACGCCGTTGCCGTTGCCGTTGCCGTTGCCGTGGTGTGGTGCGTTGTTGGTGCATGCGGTCGCGGCGGCGGGCGCCGTGCTGGGCCCCCCATCGTCCTCGTCCAGGGACGCGACGGCGGTGGCCAGAGGGTGCGAGTGCAGCTGGGGCTCCTCGGCGGCGCACTCTGGCAGCTGCTCCGGGCCCTGGCGGGCGTCCGGGTCGAACTGCACCACCCAGCGGCGGAGGTTCTCCAGCTGCACCTGGGCCCCCGCCAGCTGGTGGGCCTGCTTGAGCTCGCGAGCGTGGCGCTTGAGCTCCTTGTACAGCGCCGCGACAGCGGCCTCGTCTGCCGGGGTTTGGGGCAGGGGGAGGGGCGAGGCGGGCACCGGGCAGGGTGCGTTGAGCTTGGCCCTGTGGCATGCTCCGGTGCAGGTCAGGGCTCGGAGCTGGGGGCTCGGAGCTGGGGGCGTGGGCACAGTGGGTCACGTTCGCAAGGTGTAATGATGCAGCCCTGCGTGTACGCACCTGCCAAGCTCAGGGGCTGCACGTCCTCCACCGCGCCGGTCTCCGGGCGGATGGTCGGCCGTTGAGGCACGGTTTCGCCCTTCAGCAACGGCTCAAGGACGTCGTGCAGCTCGAGGTCGCAGGCCACCAGTGCGTCCGCGTCCATGTACAGGTTGCGCTTGCCTCCGACTGTGGCCGCAGCGAAGCCATGTCGGCCAACAAGGAAGCTGTGGTGCTTGAAGACTGTTGCGATAGCTCGCTGGCAATCTGGGTGCCCGCTAAGGGCATGCGTCCAGAGCTGCTCGTAGGCATTGAGCGAGAAAAGTTGTTGTTCGGTCATCGGTAGCGTAGAAGTACGTATAAGTTAGGATAGCGCTCACGTCTGTTGTCTGTCACATGAGAGGGATATTGAGCCCGCTGTGTCCGGCGTTCTGCTTTACTGAGCACACTCCACGTCAGCCATCGTGACATCGGGCATCAACTCCCCTTAACCCCCACCTCCCCCGACCCCCGAGCCCCTCACGCCCACCACGCTCTCCGCTGCGGCGTCTGCCGACCGCGCGAGGCCACCGGCAGCATCGTCCCGCTGCCACCGCCGCGCATGCTGCCCATGCCCACGCCGCCCATGGTGCCCACGCCCAGGCCGCCCATCGCGCTGCCGCCGGGCATGCGGCCCCAGCGCTGCACCACCATCCGAGCCAGCCCATACACCGCACACCACACCAGGACCACCACCACGAACGCGCCCCACAGGACCGTCAGGCTCAGGCCCGGGCCCATGCTCGCGGGCCACGCCTCGTCCCCGTCGCCCTCCTCCCCGTCGCCGCCGCCAGCCCCCGCGGCGCCCGAGCCGTCGGTCGCGCCGTGCAGCCGCGCCGCCGGCAGCGGCAGCAGCCGCGCCGCCAGCCGTGCCAGCAGCGGCGGCTCCGGTCCCATGCCGGGGAGGTGCAGCGCCTCCGCCAGCGCGGCTCCGATGGGCCAACCGACGTCGCCCGAGCCTGCGCGACAGCAGCGGCAGCGTTGCGGCGGCTCAGCACACTAGCCCAGTTCCCACAGACCCACAAGCCTGGCGCCCCAAGTAACCCCCAGCTCAGCCCGGCCGGTGCAGCCGCATTGCGGCGTCACGCAGCGCCCAGGCTCCCACGCCGGCTGCTGCCCACGGCATCCAAGCCAACCGAAGCGCTGCGCGAACGCCCCGCGGGACGGGCCTGCTGCCGTACCGTGCCGTACCGTGCCGTACTCACCCACGGTGTACTGCTGCGTCGACAGTCCTAGCCCCGCAGCCAGCAGGTGCGCCACGTAGGGCCCCCAGGTGCAGTACTTCTCCACGTTGATGTGGTGCCCCAGGGGCCCCTCCACCTCGGGCCAGCGCCGGCCGCAGTGCGTCTGGGCCGCCGCCAGCAGCTCGTCGGGGCTGTCATCCGGCTGCAGGCCGAAGAACTTGTGCACCACGTAGAAGCCGGTGAGCGCCACGAACTGGCCCTGCGGGATGGCCGGGGGTTGGTTGGGATCCTGGGGTCTGCTGTGCTAGCAGAGAGGCGAGACGGGCATGGGCCTGGGGCCGGGTGCGACCACAGCCGCTGCCGGTCCGCAAGCAGTGACTGGCGGCGACCGCCGTCCTGGCACCGGACCGGCACCAACGCGACGCAGCCCGCGCACCTGCAGCGGCGGCTGCGCCCAGCCCAGGAGGCAGTGGCCGGCGCCCCCGCACTCGGCCGAGGCGTTGACGGTGGCCGCCACAAGGGCCCGGCAGGCGTCCCAGTCGGGCGCGCCCACCAGGTGTACGACGGCGGCGGCGGGCAGCATGTCGTGCGCGTGCACCCGGGTGTACGGCCGGGAGAAGCCTGGCGGGCGGGAGGGCAGGAGACCGGGGTGAGGGGAGGGCATGTAATGGGCAGAGGTTGCAAGAGCAGTGACAAAGGTCCTGGTAGAGCGCTGGGTGGCAGTGTGCAGTGTGGGGGATGGGATGCGGCGGCGCGGGAGGACGGGGGACTGGTGGCGGACAGGCGCTGCGCTGGCTGCGTACCGTCATGCAAGCAAGGGTGCTCCACCGTCAGCAGCATGCCGTCGTCGTCGACGGCAGCGCCGTCGGTACGCGTGACGGCGGTGCTGCCGCCGCTGCCGCTGCCGCCGCCGCCGGCCCCTCGGCGAGCATTGCCTTCGTCCGCGGCCGAAGCCGTCCCGTCCGCGGCCGCGACGACCGTCCGGGCCGCCGCCGCCGCTGCCGCCGCCGCCAGCCCCGCCGCCACCTCCAGGTGCTGCTCCGACGTACGGCCGCCGGCGACCGATCCCGCCGCCGCCAGGCCCGCCGCCGCCGCCGCAGCGGCGACGACGGTGGAAGCTGTTTCTGACGTGCCGCTGTCCACAGACCCCGACAGTGCCAGGCCCCGCCGCTGGGCCGCCGACCCCTCCTCCTCACCGCTGCTATCTCCTCCGCTCGCTCCCCTGCTGGGATCACATAGGGGAATCACATCGCCGCCGCTGCTGCCCACAGCTCCCGGGCCACAGCCTTGCTCGCTCGCCAGCACTCGTGTTGCCGTAGGATCGCCCTCGCTGTCGCTCTCCCCATCCATGCCCCCGTCGCCGCTGGCCTCAGCCGCCTCCAGCAACGTTCTCCGCCGGCCGCCAGCCGCACCGCCGGCCCCCGCCACGCCCGTGGCTGTGGCGCCAGCTGTGGCGCCAGCGGCTGCCGCCTCTGAGGCCCCGCCGGCTGCCGCGCCTGCCGCGCCATGCACTGCGCCGCCAGCCGCGCCAGCACCTCCAGACCCCGTGGCCGCCGCTGCCACTGGCGCGGTGCCGCCGCCGACGCCCGCGCCCGCGCCCACCGCGGTGGCGCCTCCGGCTGCGACAGCGCCCGCTGTGGCTGCCCCGCTGGCGTTGACGTGCTTGCCCTGCGCGGCCGCGAGCTGCTCCTTGACCAGCTGGATGATGCGCTCCGAGTCGCGCTTCTGCTGCTCCAGCGCCGCCGCCTGCGTGCGCAGCTTGGCGGCGGCGTCGTCAGCAGCCGCGCTGCCGCTGCCGCTGCCGCCGGCTGCAGTCGTGGTGCCGGCGGCGGCCGCTGGCGAGGGCGATGCCTGGGCGGGGGCGGCTTGGCTGGTGGCCACGGCGGCGCGCGCGGGGGAGCGCTGGTACTGGGGCACGTCCACCGGCTGCACCGCAGCTAGGCCCTGGGGCGGCGGCTGGCCCTGCGTCTGCACCTGTTCCCGGCTGCGCTGCGCTGTTGCAGAAGAATCGGACCCCGCGGCGTCGTGCGCGGCGCCCTCTGCGCCGGCCCCCGAGCCGCTGTGCTCTGCGGCAGCGACGGCCGCCCCCGACTGCTTGGCGGCGGCACCCGCGGCCTGCGCCGCCCCGGCAGAGGCGCTGGCAGCGCCGCCGGCAGCTGCAGGGATTGTGGCTGGGCTTGCCGGCGCCACTGCGGCTGCCCCTGCGCCCGCGCCCGCTGAACTCAAGGCCGCCGACCCCTCGCCGTCGGTCGTTGTAGCGGGGCTGGCGGCAGCCCCCTCGGAGCTGCCGGTGGCAACCTCCGAGCGCGCCGCTGCCTCCGGCGGCGGGGTTGATGCATGGGCGGCGACGGGCGGGGCCGGGTCTTCGGTGTGTCCGCTGCCTGAGCGCAGCGCCGGCCGCTGCGGGCGCTGCAGCGCAAAGTCTAGGTGCTCCGCTGCGGAGCCATTCTTGGCTGGCGGCGGCGCCAGCGGCGGGGCCCGCGGCGGCACATTCAACATGGCCTGCGCGGCATCCAGCAGCGGCAGGGCGCTCGTCAGCGTGGCGCTGTGCTTTCACAACAGAGCAACGCCCAGCGCAGCCTCACGCACGCCCCCTGCGGCTGTGCACAGGTCACAGGTACTCACCGCCAGCAGCAGCGTAACGGAGCGGTCGAAGGCGTCGTTGAGGCCGTACCGCTGGAACGTGTGCGTCACCAGCGTGTAAGCGCGCGCCCCGAGCACCACGCTACGCGTGGCGGGCGGGCCAGCGCCGCGGCCGTGCGCCTCCGCCGCCGACTCGGCCGGGCCGCGCTTGTGCAGCCGGCCGCGGTATGAAGGCAGCTGCACGCCCGCGCCGCCGTCGGCTCCGTGTCCTCCCGATGACGATGCGGAGGCTGACGAGGAGCCCAGCTGCCGGTCCTGCAGGTGCAGCTTGTGCCGTGCTGCGCCGTGCTGTGCGGAGTCATGGCGTGCGATGCCCTGCAGGCCGTGGCCGGCGGCGGCGGCGGTGGCTTCGAAGCGATGGTCGGCAGAGGCAAAGCCGTGCTCGGCCGAGTGGCCACCGCTGCTGAGCTGCAGAAGCGACCGGTGCGGCAGCTCCTTGCGCGAGTGCTGCGCGCCGGCGGCGGAGGCGACTTCGGCGGCAGAGCCGCCGGCGGCGCCTTCGCTGGCGGCGGCCAAGTCGCTGAGGCGGTGGGAGCCGGCGACGAGTTGCTGCCGCAGCTGCTGCCTGAGCCACTGCCGGCGGGGCATTGTCTCCCGGCAGAAGACCATCTGCAGGCAGCGAGGCAGCAAGCGCAGGGTGTGGGACGGCAGGAACAACACTCCAGCACCGCGCGGGCTTGCTGACTGCCCCGCTCAGCTAGCCATCCCACCGAAGGCACGCAGCGTGACAGCAAGCCATGTGGATGGCCAGCTTCGCAGGCGGGTATTGCTTGTAACTCATGCAACGTCCACCCACCTCGAGGGAGGAGCCGCCCAGGTCCAAGGACCCAACCGTCGACACCAGCGCAGTGCTGCCGCCCTGGGCCCCTGCCGCAGCAGCCGAGTCCCCGTCCCGAGTCGCCGCGGCATGGGAACCGTCGGCTCCGCTGCCGCCCCCGCCGCCCCGGCGGCCCAGCGCCGCTGTGCCTTCAGACTCGGCGCGCACGGCCTCGATGGCGGCCGCGGCCGCGGCGGTGGTCTGCTGGTCCAGCGACCCGCGCAGGTAGTTGATCGCGATCCAACCGTACACTCCCTCGTCCGTGCCGCTGATGATGCGGGCCCAGGCCGGATCAAACCTGGCGCATGCGGCGGCGGTCAAACCGGGCGTCGTTGCAGGGAGCGGGACCACGAGTCGTTGCAGGGACCGGCAAAGGCCAGGCGCACGCACGGCCGGGCTCTGCAGTGCAACTGCCACGTGCCAACCCATGGCCTGCGACGCGAGGCGCGTGGCTGCGGCTCTGCGCATGTGGCTCACCGGAAGCCCGAGCCGCGCAGCACGGCGCGCGTCCGCTCCAACAGGTCGTGCTGCTTGTCCTGGTGCAGCCGCCGCACGCCTGGAGCAGGGGTAGGAGCATCACCGCGCGCCGGCAGCCGTCAGGCATCGGGACGGCTACCTGCGGAGTGGGTGCTGAGGCCGGCACGACGGCCGCCTGAGGCCGCGCCGATGTGGGTCGGGAGCCCAAGGGCCCGAGCACCTGACCCACATGCCGCCTACGCGCGGCGCGCAGCGCTGGTGCTGCGTACGGCCGCTGCGTCCGTGTGCTGCTAGGCCTGCAAAGGTACGCACCCGCCGTGGCGAACAAGAAGATGGGGACTGCATGCAGCTGGCGCGGCGGTATGACGGCCCGCGCCCAGTCCAGCAGCGGGCCTAGGGAGTGGGCCAGCAGGTCACCCGGGGGCCGGTCCGCAAAGGCGTCCAGGCCGGGCAGCGTCTCCACTCTGTTGTAGGAGCCTGGTGCAGGCGCCAGGGGTGAGAACCGAGGCATCATCGACGTGCTGGGGTGGACTTCAAGTGTAGCGCATTGCTAGGGCATTGCGGTCGAACTGGTAAAGAGGGGTAAGACGGCGAGCGGGCCGGCCACAGGGCTGGATGTTAGGAAATAGTGCTGGCCGCCTCGTGCTCACTCGTGCCGGGCTTCTTGGGCACCAGTCCCGCTGCCGCTGAGGGCGGTATGAGTTCCAGCTGGGGCATGCCGGCCCTGGACTTGACATAGTGCCAAGTGAAGACGTAGCTGCGGGGTCGGACACCGCGGCAGGGGCAGCCGCGGGATGGTGAGGTCGAGCTGGGACAGTTGCTGTGGGGACGCAACTCACATGCGCGTGCCAGAGCTCCCACAGTCGACGACTGCGACATGGTGTCCGCTGATTGGTGCCCGCGCCCACAGGAGCAGCGCTGTTAACGCTGCGACCAAGGTGATTGAGCAGTATAGCGGGGATAGGCGCGCTGGCATGCTAACGTCCGCGCCGTGCCGCGCTGATCACGGCGGTTCACCAGCCGCTATATTGTTTGAGTTGGGTCTGGACATCCCAAGTTGCCTCGCAATTGCTTCAACGCGTCTGCAAGTGCCCTCTCGAATTGGAGATATGTAAAGGTGCTTACGTTCTATGCAGCTATAAGCGCGTGTCAATACTCGGTCCGTTGCATGCAGGCGAGTCGCTTGCCACCACACGAACACACTTGACACCCGACCAACCCCCGGCACCGACTTCTTTGCCGCCAACCCCGAATGTTCAAGCGCGCGCAACCTGCGGCTCGGTCGAAGTGATGTCGAACGCAGCAAACACGTCGCTGATGATGTCGTTCGACAGCAGGAAGCCGTCAGGGTCCGCGAGCCGCACCCGCACGCCTCTTCCCGACTGCCCGCTCCCGCCAGACCCCGCCGCCGCCAGCTCCCGCCACTCGCCTTCCTCGTCCCCGCCCTGCCCTGCCCCACACGGCCCCTGCTGCGCCGCCTGCCTCCCAGCAGCCATCAGCGCCACCGCAGCCTCCGCCAGGCTGCAGGTCCGCCCCTCGGCATCCACCGCCAGCACCGTCTCCACGCGCTCATGCGGCAGCAGCGCTCGCAGCACGGTGCCAGCCGCCGCCTGCCCGAAGCGCCGCCGCAGGTCCATCAGGTCCAGGCCATCGGCGGTGCGCAGGCGCAGCATGATGGTGTCGAGCAGCAGCTCCTCCTGCAGGGGGCGCCACTCAAGGGCGGCGTACGGACGCGTGAGGCCTGCTCGCAGCGGCCCCGCCAGGTGGCGCGGGTTGACTGATAGCGAAAGGGGGCCGTGGCAAGGCCTCTAGACCGAGCTTTGAGCACATCGTGAGCCGTCCTGGTGCAGCCCCTGGCGCCCGCGCTTGCCTGTGACTCCTCCGGCAGGTGCGCGCCCGGCAGCGCCGCGCCGCCCGCCGCCGCGAACTCCGCCACCCACGCCTCGTACTCCTTCATGCGCGCCGGCCGGCTGAAGCGGCGCCCCTGCGGGCGTGCAGCCGTGCAGCGATGTAGGGCGACAAGGGCCGGCCGCTGCGCGTCAAAATGCAGCCGTGTACGGCCCCTGGCAGGGCGCCGTCAACCTCACAGTGCCTCCAGCCGACAGTGCCGGCCCTCAGCCCCGATCCCGGCCCGGCCCGCTGCGGCTCCTGTGGTGCCTGCGGCCGCACCCCGTGTCCGGCGCCTGCGGCCACCACAGACCACGTGCCTGCAGGTAGGAGGCGGCGCCCAGGCCAAACGCGTAGTAGGGCATGCCCCGCCAGTAGACCTGGTTGTGGGCGCAGCGGTGGCCGGGCCGGGCGTAGTTGCTGACCTGCGGGTCCGCGGGGGAAGGGGCATCGGCACGAGGGTGGGTTGCCTCGCGAAGAGCAAACGACAACGGAGCATGCGCGCAGGCGCGCCACCATGAGACTTCCCGCATGTGCCGCGGGGGCAGCCCGGCGAGGGAGGGCGTTGCGACGTCGCGGCGGGACTCGGCTTGGGGCTTGGGGGTGGAGTGCCAGGCGCGCCATGGACTGCGAGAGCTGCTGGCGGCGCTCACAGGCGAGAGACGGCGGTGGACGCACTGGTTTGGCGACAACATACAACGGAGCCGTACCTCGTAGTGCTCGTACCCCGCCTCCGTGAGCAGCCGCGACGCGATGCCGTACATGTCCACCGCCGCCTCGTCCGGCGGCAGCGACAGGCGGCCCGCGCGCTGCCAGCGCTCAAACGGCGTGCCCTCCTCCACCTGGCCGACAGGCGGGGCCGGGGACCAGGCGACGGTCAGCACGCGGCGCCCCACCCTCCACCCTCCACCGCCGAGCAAGCAGGGGCACTATACCCACACGTGCCACAAGTCGAAGGCCCCACAGGCCCACCAGCCTGCAGCTCGTACACAGACCACATTCCAGCCCCGCCGCGTGGGGGCGCCCCGCGTCTCGTTGGGCTTCTTGGCACCTACATGCGCTTCACGTTCATGTGGGCCATGCCCTGCGCGAAGAACCTTCCACACACAGCCCCACCCACCTGCAGGTCGTACACGGACACGTGGTCCGGCCCTGCCGCGATGGCCGCCCGCAGCGAGGCCTCCCACTGCTCCCGCGTCAGCCCCGGCAGGCCGCTGATGAGGTCCAGGCTCCAGGAGGAGGGCGGGCAGGCCTGCAGCGCCGCCAGCGCGGCGTGCACCTCGGCCAGGTCATGGCCGCGGCCGCACGCCGTCAGCAGCTCCTGCGGGCCGCGGGGCGCAGGGGCGGTGCAGGGGCGGTGCAGGGGCGGTGTGGGGGCGCTGGCGCAGGCGGGAGGATGCGGGACGGCGTGTACATGTGCGTGTGTGTGTGTGCAAGGGACGCGAGGCATGGCGGCTGTGCACTAGGTGCAGCCGCCGCTGCCGCAGGCAAGCCCGCGCAACCCGCCCGCCCGCCTGCACGCCCCACGCTGTGCCGCCCTGCCGCCTTCCCCAACTTCTGGAGCGCCTGCATGCGCACACTCAGCCGGCTATGACGCCAGACTCCAACACGGTGCCGACCGCGCACCGCCCCGAGCACGCACCGCCCCGAGCACGCACATGCGCACGTTCCTCGTGCCCTTCCGACGCCCCCCGATGCGCCCCTTCCTCAACCTCTCCTCTCAAACTCAGCAACCCATCTTCACTGCACGTCTCCACCAGTACACCCTCTCCGCCGGCACCCACACCTGCTGGAAGGCCTGTACGCCCACGCTCAGCCGGCTGACGCCCAGGTCCCGGTACTCAGCCAGCCGCGCCGCGTCGAAGGTGCCCGGGTCCGCCTCCATCGACACCTCGGCGCCCGGCGCGATGCCCCAGCGGCCGTCCAGCGCCGCCAGGATGCGGGCCAGCAGCCGCGGCGGCAGCAGCGAGGGCGTCTGGGGTGGGTGGCGGGCCGCGACGGGAAGGGCAGCCGGGCGGTGGTCGCGGTGCGGGCCAGCAGCCGTGGGCCCGCAGCGAGAGGGCGTCAGCGGGGGTGCGCCGCAACGCGGCCGGGGCGCTGGGTCGCTGGAGTGGGAATGGGGCCGCTGGAGTGCCGGTGGCCGGGCAAGCCATGTTCGCCGCTTGAGCCACGGTAGCAGAGCAGGGCGCCCCGATCGCTTGCAACCTTGGGCTGCTGGCCCTGGCTCAGTACGCAGTGTGCCGCAACCAACCCACAGCCCCGCCGCGCAGATGGCGCGACGCGAGCCCACGCACCCCTCCGCCGAAGAACACGGTCTGCAGCGGGCCCCCGGGCAGCACGGGCGTGGCCGCCATCTCAGCCAGCAGCGTGTCGACGTAGCGCTCCATGCGGGACTCCACCCCTGCAGGGCGGGGTAGGGTGGGGAGGACGAGGTGGAGTTCCGCGCGCTTGCAAGCTATCCGCGGTATGCAGCACTCCACGCGCGACTCCATTCCTGCCGCCAATCGAACTGTCAGTCCACCCAGGGAGCGGCTGTGGCATCCAGCGAACGAGCCTGGAGCGCTGCAAAGCGCTGCAAAGCGCTGCAAAGCGCTGAATACGGGGCTGTACACCTGCCGCCAGACGGGGAAGGTCTACCAAGGGAGAGGCTGCGGCCCCAGCGGATGATCACATGTGTGTGCCTAGGTGAGCCTCAAGACCCGCGCAGCCAGGGCGGGGCTGGGAAGGCGACGCAGGGCTCTGCAAGGCCGGCCGGAAGGTGGGTGCTGGGAGGTGATGCTGGGATGGCGGTGGTTGCTGGGTGCAGTTGCGGGCGGGCCGAATGGCGAGTGACGTGCAGGGAGGTGGCGAGCTACGAGAAGGCGCCGGGGCGTCGCGGGGCTCACGTGGCGCGGTCAGGTCCTTGCCGACGGCCTCAACTGCGGGAGGAGAGGGCACGGTTGCAATCTGTTGCGACTGCTGCGGACTTCTAGTCCAGAAATTGCTGGCGTTCACCCTTTTTGTTTACAAAGGTCACACCTGGGAAGTCGCAGTAGAAGCATTTCCGCTTGCAGAAGGGCAGGTGGATGTAGGCAGCGCGGACGGCGGGTGTGCGGCCGCTGGTGCTGGCGGGGCCGTCCGCGCGCCGAGAGGCCGGCGCGCCGGGCACCTGAGCGCCGGACGGCACCTGGGCGCCAGGCGGGCTGTTGCCGTTGCTATCTGTATCTGGCGACTGGGTTGTGCGGGAGCTATCAAGGGCATCGCGGGCCGCGGCCGCTGGGGGCCCAGCAGCGGTGCGGGTGGCGCCGCGTGTCTGCAGAAGGCGCGGGGCTGCAACGTGTGGCAGCAGCCCGCGACGCGAGCCCAAGCATAGGCTCTGCGTTGCCCTTCTCAGCGCGCCACGCATGTAGGGCTGCTGAGGGGTCAAGACGAACGAGCGTCGGGGATTACGAGCGGTCAGGAATTACGAGCGGTACGCAACCGCTGTGGTATGATAACGCTGAACGTCTTGCTGGTGTACAATGTCAATCATTTCACTGCTATAACGCGATGGGCACTTGCGGAATGCCCGGACGCCGTGCCGTCATGGGGGCTGACAGCGACGTGGCAAAACGCGCGTCTGCCACACTGCTACTACGATACGCAAAATTATATAGCAATATGTGTTCGCGGACAAAAGCAGAAACCGGGCGGTAGGGGACACAACTCCGGCCCCCCTCGTCTTTGGCTGCCTTGCCATGGCTTGGCTGCGTTTAGGATAGGGCTGATGTAAGCAGCAGCCGTGAGGCAATTCTTACGCAAGAGGGAACGATGAAGGCGCGCGACGCAGCACTTGAGGAAGCCCTCAAGGACACCAACTATGGCACAAAGCCGATGGTGAATCCCCCAGCGCAAGCAGCTCTTCGGGGCGGGAAATGCCGAGGAGTCGCTGGCACGTCTGGCCGGGTGGCACGTCGGGCATGGTGCCAATGGCTGCGCCCGCTGGCCCCGCGCAGGTGTACCACCCAGCATACGAGCTGTGGTACTCTGGCAACGTGATTGCTGTCAACGGCGACCTCATCAAGGCGCGTGGATGGCGGGCGGGGTGGGGGGGGGCGCTGGGCAGCGGCGGCGTGGCCGACAGCTGCTTCTGCTTGCCTGTACAAGCCGCCCGCTGCCTGACCACAGCACGCAAGCCTTGCCCAACATGCACAAGTATTCTGTACCTGATCTACAACACTTATCGCCTCGGGTCACGGGCAGCCGCCCCGGCCTCTGTACAACCACCCCTTTCACAGCCGTGCCTTGCGCGCCTTACCGTAACGGCCTCCCACGCCACAACCGCGGCGATGCAGTCTGCTTGCGCAGTCGCGGATTGCTCCACATGCGCACAGCCCGGCACCACAGCGCCGCACCGAGCACCGCCCGACCCGACCCGTGGCGTTGCCACCACCGCCGCCGCGCCCCTCAGATAACCTATCCAGGATGGGGCGCCGAGGAAGACCACACCCTGCACAAGCTGTCGGACCGGTTGGACCGAAGCACGGTACGCCCAACAGCGGCGCAAGCGGCTCGGCCGCCCTGCTCCTGGCCCGCCCCCGCCCCCGCCGCCACCCAGACCCGTGCGTAAACTCATGGTATTGCTGCTGTGCCCGCTGCTGCAGGGCGGCCGCAAGAAGTGGCGGCCCGTTAAGGGCGCGGTTGGCGCCTGGCGCCGCGTTTACCCGACCTGGATCCCCTCCGGGCGTAAGGTGGGCCCGCCAGCAGCCGACAGCCGCGACCTCAAACCCTGGCACCTGCTGCTCCCGCAGACCCTTTGGCAGCCCCTTCTCGCCGCAATCGTGCACGGCACGGCGCACTGCCTCGCAGCGACTGCCGCGCTCATGGCAACCGGAGTGCCAAACGGATGTGCGGTTGCCCCATGCGCCCCCAGATGGACGCCGCGACCCTCAAAGCCCTCGCCGCCACCTCCAGCGGCAAGCGCCCGCGGCACTCGGGCAGCGACACCAGCGACGACGGCGACTCGGACAGCCACGATAGCGGCACCGAGCAGACTTCCTCGGGTGCGCCCTCGCAGCACGCGCCCGGCGGCGGCAGCCACGGCAGCGGCGCCACCAAGCCGTCCGCTAAGCGACCCAAAGTTGGGCCCGCGGCCGACAGGTGCGTGTGTTTGCAGGGCTTCACTGCTGAGCCCTGGGCCCGATAAAGCACCGCGGCTTCACCTGTAGGATGGAGCAAAGCTGGGACTCCCTAGCAGGTGTTGCTACTGCGACTGCTACTGCAACCGCTGCTGCAAAGCTCGCATTGTGTTCCTGCTGTGTTGGCCCGCAGGAGCGCTGGCGCCGCTTCCGGCGGCCCCGACGAGGGCCTCGGCTCGGACTCATCCACCACGGACACCAGCGATGACGACGACTACCACGTGTCGGACGCACATCGCGGCCGGGGGCGCGGCCGCGGCCGGGGGCGAGGCCGCGGTCGGGGCAGAGGCCGGGGACGGGGCCGCAGTGCCAGCGCACTTCCCGGCCCGGACGGGGAGGAGTCGGACGCGGAGGAGCCCTCCCCAGCTCGCGGCAGGGGCCGGGGGCGCGGACGCGGACGCGGACGTGGCCGAGGCGCCGGCGTCGCCGCAACGAGCCCCGGCATGGCGGGCCGGGGCCGGGGGCGTGGGAGAGGTCGAGGGCGGGGCCGGGGGCGCGGTCGGGGCTCAGCTGCTGCCGGTGGCGATGCGGCCGGCGCTGGCGGTGAGCTCGCGGCCGAGGGCGCTCAGACTGGCGCCAAGCGGCGGCGGGTTGAGGGCATGGCCGAGTCGCCGGGCGGCGAGCGAGCGGGCCGCAGCGGCGCGCACGAAGACGAGGGCGGCGAGCACGACGAGGGCGATGAGGGCTTCGAGGAGGGCGAGGAGGGGCACGCGAGAGGGCACGAGGAGGGGCACGCGGGAGGGCACGAGGAGGGGCACGAGGAGGGGCACGGCGAGGTCGAGGAGGAGGGCGAGGAGCACGAGGACGCGTTTCAGGACGCGGAGGAGGGCGGCCTCGACGGCGCTGCCGCCGGAGCGGGCGGTGTGGGCGCGGCGCCCGAGGCGCCGTATCCCGACGGCAATCACCACCCCCACGAGGAGGACGAGGACGAGGAGGAGGACGACGACTGTCGTATCGTGGCCGTATACGAAGTCGCGCGTAGGGAGCCGCCGCCGGCGGGCGCCCTAGCAGCGGCGGCGTACGCGCTCGCGGCCGGTGGAGGCGTCTACGCTGCCGTCATCAAGCCGGAGCAAGAGCCGCCGGGGCCACCGCCTGGGGCCGCTGGCGTCGCGGCCCGGGTTGAGGATGGCCCCGGACCCAGCGCCCGGCCGGCCGGGGCCCCGTCTCCTGCGGAGGTCTCCGCCTCGCCGTCGCCGCCGCAACACGTGCCCGGCGCTGCGGCGGCGCTGGCGGCGGTGCTGGCGGCCGCCGCCAAGGCGGCGGCGGCGGACGTGATCGCCGCCGCGTCAGTGCAGCCGAGCGGCAGCCGGCAGTCCGGCGGCGCGGCGCCTGCGAGCGAGGCGGCGGCGGATGCGGCATTCAGGGATGCGCTGGCGGCGGGCCGCGGCGCGGCGGCGGCAGCGGCGGCGCACGGGGCCCCGCGCGAGGCGGCTCCCTCCGCAGGAGGATCTGGGGCGCACCCCTCGGCAGCCCCAGCCGCCAGCCGCGACGGCTCCTGTGGCTCCTGCCGCCGCAGCACGCGCGGCCAGCAGAGCCAGGACGCAAGCGGCGGCAGCGCCGCCCGCGCCGAGCCTTTTGGCCCTTCGACAAGGGCAGCGCAGACGACCGCCTCTGGCGGCGTCGGTTCCCCGTCCCGGAAACAGCGCGTCCCAGAGGCAGGGCCCTGCGCCGCGGGCTCCACTCCGGCCCAAAGCAGCGGAGCGCCGCCGCCGCCGGCCTCGCCGGCCCAGGCTGCCGCCGCCGCCGCTGCGATCACGGCCAGCGGGGAGCGTCCCGGCCCGCTGGCAGCGGCCGGAGCGGCGCCGGCAGCCGCCGACGCGGCGGCGCCTGCTGCAGCAGCGGCACCGGCAGCTGCCGGGGCCAGCACGGCCGGGGACGCGGGGCGGCCGGGCGGTGCGGGCGCCGAGTACGACGCCCACGGCGGCCTGCTGCCTGCCGCGGCCTCATCCAGCCTCAGCCGCGACGCCGCCTCGGACGCCACGGCCTCGGCAGCCGCCGCGGGGCTCTCCGACGCACAGCCGGCCGCGCAGCGGCCCGCAGCGCCGCAGGAGCAGCCGCCCTCGCCCCTCAGGGAGCCGTCGCACCGCAGCCCTGGCAAACAGCAGAAGGTTGAGGAGCCCAAAGACGAGGTGCTCTACGGAGACGGGGCCATGCTGGGGGCGCTGGTGGTGGAGGCGCAGGGCGGCGCGTCTGCCGAGCCCAAGCCAGGGCGTGGGGCAGAGGCCGAGGCCCGGGCGGGCAGCGGACCGGGGCTGACGGAGGCCATGGACGTGGACGATGTGGAGCACAACGGAGGCAGTCCGTCGGCGGGCGGGCCGGGGCCATCAGCCGGAATGTTGCCGGACGGCCACGCCCGCGTCAAACATGAAAGCGCGTTGACGGAGGCGGCGGGGCCGGCCCGGGACGCGACGGCGGCGGCCATGGACTCGGCGGCGGCGGAGGCGGAGGCGGAGGCGCAGCTCGCGGCGCAGTTTGCGGCGGAGGCGGAGGAGGACGGCAAGGACGAGCTGAGCTTTGAGGCCCGCATGTCTCTGCTGGCGAACGTGGTCAAGCAGGCGGAGGCCGAGGCCGCAGCGCGCAAGCCACCGACGCCGTCTGCAGCGGCCGGCGCCGCCGACGCGTTCACGAGCACAGGCCGCAACGGCGAGCGCCGGCGCAAGGCCGCGCGGCCGCAGCGGCAGCTGCCGCTGGCGGCGCCGCCGCCTGGCGGTGCCGCCGACGCGGTGGTGCACCTCGACGTGGGCACGCTGCTGCCGTCGCCGCGCGCCGCGCGGCCGCTGGCGGCCGCCGCCTTTGCCGCCGCCGTCAACAGAGCCGACGGCTGCGCTGTGCCGGCACTCGGCAAGCGGCCGGAGGTGGCGGCGATGCTGGCGGCGGAGGCTACTGCGGCGGTGGCAGCCGCCGCCGCCGCCGCGGCGCCTGCGGCGCCGCTGCCTCCGAGCCTGATCCCCCTTGGCAACGCGTTGCCGGCGGGGTTACCGGCGCCGGTGCCGGACCCCGCGGCGGCGGCTGTGGCTATGGCGACTGCGGCGGCGGCGGGTGTGCCGCCGCTCCTGCCGTACGCGGGGCTGGCCCAAAACATGCAGCTGGTGGAGCAGATGGAGCAGATGAGGCAGATGGTTGAGGCCCAGGTGCGGACCGGTGTTGGTTGGGTTGTGCGCGCAAGATGCGAGGGGCCCATCATGCGTGCACTGGCGGGTGGCGGGTTAGCCAGACGATCGCGGAGGGGCCGCTGGGGTCTGAGGGACGGAGGCCGGACGTCGCGCAGAGCCCGTCCATACCCATCGCGCCCGCCCCCACCAACCCCGACCGTGCCCAGGTCGACCGCATCCAGCAACTGGAGAAGAACCTGGGCGCCGAGAAGGCCAAGCACCAGGCGGCGAGGGACAAGGTGAGCCGCGCAGCGAGCCCCGGGGCCCATGCCCTGGTCCTCGGCCTTGGCTCCGCCACCAGGCATGCACCTGCTGCGGCCCCAATACGGCTTTGCTGGCCAAACAGGGGGGATGCCGCCTGCTTGACCGCCGGCCCGCCGGTCCGCCCCCGCCTGGCGCGCACCGCCCGCTGCGTGTGCCCGTTTCCGGCGCCCCCCATCGCCAGCTGCAACAAGGGGTCCATTGGTCGGGGGCTGGGCAGCGGCGCGTGTGTCGGTGTCGCTGAGCTGCGGCCGGTGTGCAAAGATGTCTTTGGCCCGGCCCGCGCCTCCCTACCCTACAGCTCAAGTCGCTAGAGGCCGAGCTCAAGTCGGCGCGCGCGGCGGCGGCGGCGGTCGCCGAGAAGGAGGCCACCAGCGCGGCCGCGGAGCGCCTGCTGACGTACTCGCTGCAGCTGCAGGGCACCTGCCTCAGGTACCGCCGCCGCGACCGCGGGCTGGGCGCGTGCTGGCAGGAGGGGCTGTGGGCCCTGTGCGCCTTCGTCTCCGCCGGCCCTGCATGCCCACGGCTTGGCCGCGTCTAGGAGTAGGAGCCCCGCCTAGAAGCAGGAGCCATGGTCAACTGCCTGCAGCGGCCTCTGCGGGCCTGCTCTTGGCGCAGAGCCCGCCTCAAGCCTGCCCGGGGCTCGCCGGCGTTTTGCGGGCGGTGTGTGCCTTGACCGACGACTTTGGCTGTCCTTGGGCTTGGTCAAGCGACAGGCGTCGGCTTCCGGGGCAGGTCGGGCCACGCCGGCCCAGGCTACCACCGGCATGTGCTGCACCCGACGTGACTCTGTTGGCCCGCCCGCCCCGCCCCGCTCCCCGCGTGCTCCGGCCCCCGCAGCGCCGCCGAGACCGCCGGCATGGTGCTCGCGCGCCTCGAGTCCTTCGCCGGCCTCGACGCCGCCGCCGTCGGCGCCGCGCCGCCGCCGCCGCCGCGCTCCGCCGAGCTGTCTGCGGCAGCGGCGCAGCGGTGCGGACAGCTGGAGCAGCTGGCCTCCCGCCTCGAGGACACGCTGGCGGGGGTGCACTCGGGGCTGGTGGCGGTGCGGCGACACGAGCCCGCGGCCTGGGCGGCTCTGGCGCCCCACCTGCCGGCCGCGGTTCGCGAGGCGGCCAAGCCGCTGGTGGGTGCGGGCTGCCGTCAGTCGTCGAACGTGTAGCATTGGTGTAGGGAGGCACCGAGGCCCGCACCCCACGCTACTCGCCGCCCTGCCCCGTCCCCTCTGCGGTTGGCGCTCCTCGAGCCAACCATTCCATCGGCCCCTCCACTCCGCCCCCTCCACAGCCCGTGGCCCCCCGCGGCGCGCGCAACCTGGCGGAGGAGGTGGCGGCGCTGCAGTGCCGCGACGGCGAGGTGGCGGCGCTGACGGCGCGGCTGGCCGCCATCGTGCAGCTGGTGGAGCAGAGGGCGGCGCTGCTGGTGCGCCATGGGGCGGGCGGGGGCGGGGGTCGCCTCCTCACAGGGAAAAACACAGCCCGTAACCCGCTGCCCCCAGCCGCCTGCCTGTCTGCCTGCCTGCCTGCCTTCCCCGGTGGCCTGTCGCCATGCAGCCCCAGCCTTCCTGTCGCTTGCCCTTGCCTGACTCGCCCCGTGCGACCCCCGGGTGCGCGTGTGGCTCTGTGCCCGCAGGCCGCGCCCGCGCAGGCTGCGTTTGTGATGGTGCTGCCACACTCGCGACGGGGGCCCAGCAGCGTGATGCAGCTGGTGCAGCGGCTGGCTGTGGAGCTGCCCGAGGGCACGGTGCTGGCGGTGCCCAGCAGCGAGGTGGGGCGGGAGGGGGGGGGAGAGGGAAAGGGAAAGGGAAAGGGAAAGGGAAGGGCGGGAGAGGGACATGATGGGAGAGAGCAGGCATGGTCTTGCTCTGCGGTTCCTCGTGCGAGCAGGTTGCGTCTCTCGTGTGCGAGCTGAATTGGTTGCGCCTGGCGCCGACGCTTGCTCGCATGCCGCCTGCCCGCGCTCGCCCCCAGGTGCCCGATGAGCTGCTCAACGCAGCCGTGCCCATGCCCCTGCCGCCGCCCGCGCCCGCCGTGCCGGCGCCGCTGCCGCCGCGGCAGCCGCAGCAGCCGGCGCAGGAGCGACGGCCACCCGCGGCCGCGCCGCCGCTGCGACGAGCCACGCCGCCGCCGCCGGGGCCCTCCGGCGGCGCGGCGGCGGCGGCCGCCGGGCGCCGCCGCACGCGTGACCGCGAGGGGACGGACCCCGAGTGGCAGCCTGGGCGGCCGTTGCCGGTGCCTCGCAGCAGGAGCAACGCAGCGGGCGGCTCGGAGACGGAGTCCGAGGGTGAGGGCGGCCCCATGGCCCGCCGGGCGCGCGCCTCGGCCGGTGGGCCTTCGGCCGGCGGCGGCGCGCCGCCGCCGCTGCAGTCGCAGCCGCCGCCGGCTGGCGGCAATCGGCACTACCTGAGCGCGCTTCAGGAGCCGCACCACGCGCCGCCGGTCGGGCCGCCGCCGCACCGCTCGCAGCCGCAAGCCTCGACGGCGCGGCAGCCGCACGTGCCGCTGCCGCCCGGCCGGTCCGCGGCGCCGCCGCAGGGGCCGGCGCCGCCGCCGCCGGGCGGCCGCGGCGGCGGCGGGCCCGTGCTGGCCGCGCCGCTGCCGGCCAGCATCCTGGCGCCGCTGCGGCCCCAGCCGCCACCGCAGCGAACGCAGCAGCAGGCGCAGCAGGCCCAGCACCCTCACCCGCAGCAGCAGCAGCAGCATCCTCACCCGCAGCAGCAGCAGCAGCAGCAGCTCCGGGGCCAGGGCCACAGTCCGCTGGCGGCGGACGACTTGCGGGCTGCCGCCAATGGTGCTGCCATGCTGGCATCGTTGCCCACCTCTGCCCGCCGCGCGCCGGTGCCGATGCACCAGGGCGGCAGCAGCGGCGGCGGCGGCGGCGGCCGCGACGACGTCTCGCCGCCGCGCGGCGGCGGCGCCGCGCGGCCGACGACGTCGCCGAGGCAGCACGGCGGCGGCAACGGCGGCGGCAACGGCGGCGGCAACGGCGGCGGCAATGGCGGCGGCGGCGGGGGCTCGGGCGCGAGGGGATCGGCACAGCAGCGATTTCTGCAGGAGATGCTGGAGGCGGGGTTGCGGGCGCGGGGCGAGGAGCGGGCGCATGAGGAGGATACCCATGCGGCCGCGCAGGCCCACCGGCAGGCGGGCGGCGGCGGCCGCACCAGCGGCGGCACGGGCCTGATGGCGGCCGACCTGGAGGCAGCCATCGACCCGGACCGGGTGGGGGTGCTGGCGGCGGAGTTTATGCTGCGCTCCATCGCGGGAGGCGACCGGGTGGAGCCTGGCCTTGGCAGGGGCGCGGGGCCTGGCGGCGGCGCGCCGTTGATGCGCTACAGTGCGTCGCCGCTGGACCGGCGGGTTGGGGGCGGCGGGCAGCCGGCGCCGCCGCGGGCGCTGCAGCAGGGCGGGCAGCAGCACGAGCAGCAGGGCGGGCAGCGGCTAGCGACGCGCGAATATTACGATGACGTCTTGTGAACTGCGGAGGTATGAGTCGTTTCAAGTGCTGGTGCTGGTGTGGGGCCTGGTGGGTTATGCAGATATTGCCGGATGCGGTACGGGAGTGTGCTTAGGAGGAGGTGCGAAGTGGAGCGGGCGCAGGTGGCCGAGCGGTGCCATGCGGGGGCTGCGCGCATCCGCACGGCCTCGGCGGGGTTGGAGGACATTGCTAGATAGAGAAGAGGAGATCTACGCAGACCTCTGCTGTGGCACGTAGATTACGCTTTCGGCCCTGCTGCAAAGCCTGCTCCCCGGGAATGCATGCGTGGGTTCTTGGGAGCACTTGCACAGGCAGCGCTGAGCTCTGCAGCAGCATGCCGTGCCCTGTAACAGTGTGATTCTGTCATGTGGCTGGACGGCTGGACAATGCGCAGAGATTGGAGGGCAGGGGGGAACCCTGTTCGAGGGTTCGGCGTCGCAGGCCTAGGATGGGGCGATGGGCGACGCGAGCGCGCGTCGACCCGGGGGACAGCGCCAGCCCACACTCTCCCCGAGTGACCAGGCGCACTCCAAGCAATTTTCTAAGATATGCGGAAGCTTGCGCCACCGGTTTCCGCGCATGCCCGCTATCGGCACATGCAACCTTTCGGTGAAGCTGCCCGTGATGCTTGCGTAGAGCGCCACCGCATCTATTGAGTCATAGAGTATCGGCTGGCGCCTCCCCTGCGGCTCATTGGATGCTCGAGCGCTGCTACTGCTGTGCATGTACGCGCTCGCGCCAGGGGCAGCAAGCGGGGTTGCGACCGGTCCCAGTCGATACTTGATGAAGGGGTCTTTCACTCTGATGCGGTACTGGGTGCTGAAGAGCTCGGCCGAGGACACCGTGGCGAGCCAGGTCGCTGCATGGGGCCAAATGCAGTACACGGCGAAATTTACCAAGTCGCCGCGCGAGCCCGCAGCCCGCAAACATACACGCCCGCTCCGACACCCAGGACTGCAGCACACCCACCAGTCCCTCGCTGCTTCTTGGCAGCGTTGCTCCCCCGTAGCGCCAGATCATTGATCGCTGCCGCCGACTACCGACGTTGGAGCGCACCTAGCGAACCCGGATCTGGTCTAGGAGTGTATTAAAGGCGACGATGGCGGGCTTCCGGCCGCTCAACCTCGTGCGGCCGTTCCTCGCGGTCTTGCCCGATGTTCAACAAGCCGACCGTCGCGTTCCGTTCAGGGAGAAGTTCCTGTACACAGCGGTGACGCTCTTCATCTTCCTGGTCTGCTCCCAGCTGCCGCTCTATGGCATCAAGACCAACTCGAGCTCCGACCCCTTCTACTGGGTCCGTGTCATCATGGCGTCCAACCGTGGTACCTGCATGGAGCTTGGTATCTCCCCCATCGTCACCTCCGGCCTCGTCATGCAGCTGCTGGCGGGCTCCAAGATTATCGACGTCGACAACAGTGTGAAGGCGGACCGTGAGCTGCTCAACGGCGCGCAAAAACTGCTGGGCGTGCTCATCACCATCGGTGAGGCCGTGGCCTACGTCGTCTCCGGCATGTACGGTGACGTCCGTGAGCTGGGCGCCATGAACGCCATCCTCATCATCACCCAGCTCTTCATGGCCGGCATCATCGTCATCTGCCTGGACGAGCTCCTGCAGAAGGGCTACGGTCTCGGCTCTGGTATCTCCCTCTTCATTGCCACCAACATTTGCGAGTCCATCATCTGGAAGGCCTTCAGCCCCTACACCATCCAGAGCGCCCGCGGCGCTGAGTTTGAGGGTGCCATCATCGCCATGTTCCACCTGCTCATCACCCGGACAGACAAGGTGAGGGCGAGTCTTGCGCGGGGTTCGCAGCGCGTTCTCCTTCAGATGCGGAATCTGGGCGTCGTACCGGTCGCGATGCTAGGGGTTCATGATCGTGGCTACCAGCAGCATGGGGGCACCAGCCGTTGTGTGGCTCAATGCAGCGGGCCGGCGGCCACCCCTTGTTTCGTAGTTTGCAAGGGCAGAGCTCCGATCCGTGACACGAGCGGTCCCTGCACGCTGTCTCGGTGACTCTGAACCGACGACGCTGCACCTAGCACGTTACGGTCGTATCTTGCTGTCCTGCCCTTGGCTCACGTTGGTGCTGCCTTACCATGCCTCTCTGCCGCCGCTCCCCAGGTTCGCGCCCTGAAGGAGGCCTTCTACCGCACCAACCTGCCCAACATGACCAACCTGCTGGCCACCGTCCTGGTGTTCCTAGTTGTCATCTACTTCCAGGGCTTCCGCGTCGACCTGCCCGTGCGCAACAAGCGCGCTCGCGGCCAGCAGGGCAACTACCCCATCAAGCTGTTCTACACCTCGAACATGCCCATTATCCTGCAGTCCGCCCTGGTGTCGAACCTGTACTTCATCTCTCAGCTGCTGTACAAGCGGTACGGTGGCAACTTCCTCGTCCAGCTGCTGGGCCGCTGGCAGCAGACTGAGTACGGCAACGGCCAGATGATCCCCGTGGGCGGTCTGGTCTACTACATCTCGCCGCCCGGCAGCCTGACGGAGGTGGCGGCCAACCCCCTGCACGCGCTGTTCTACATCACGTTCATGCTGACCGCCTGCGCCCTGTTCTCCAAGACCTGGATCGAGGTGTCGGGCAGCAGCGCCAGCGACGTCGCCAAGCAGCTGAAGGAGCAGCAGATGTTCATCCAGGGCCACCGTGACACCACCGCGTCGCTGAAGAAGGAGCTGAACCGCTACATCCCCATTGCCGCGGCCTTCGGTGGCATGTGCATTGGCGCCCTCACCATCGTCGCCGACTTTATGGGTGCCATCGGCTCGGGCACTGGTATCCTGCTGGCCGTCACCATCATCTACCAGTACTTCGAGACGTACGAGAAGGAGAAGGCGCAGGCGCCAGGGTCGCTGTTCTAAGCGATCAGCAGAGCGATAGCGTGGGCAGACGGCGGCCCGCCGAGGGGCGCCGCTTGGACCTGACGTGTTCGGCTAATCGATGTAGCTAGGCTGCGGCGAAGGGCCCTGACATTTGACAACAAGATAACACTAGCAGATAGGCTTCTGGGTGCTGACGTGTGTGCGTGCGTAGTCTGGGCGCCGGGCAACAGGGCCCTGGACTGAGGTGTTGTTGTGGTAAGGATTCGGGTAGTGCCACAGGAGGATGGGGCCAATGTCCCCAATCGATCGCCAGCGTGGGATGATGGGACGTGTGGGTGGGTGCAGGAGTTGTGCCTCGTGCAAGAGGTTTGCCGGGCGCACGCTGGCATGTAGCTGGCTGGCAGAGGGGCGTGTGTCGAGCACGTGAGGTGGATATGCAGCAATGCGCATGGGTGGCTTCGGTCGGACGTGCATGTCCGCCCGCAAAGCTGACGTTGCTGGCGGTGAGCTTGCAATTCGCAATGGACGGCCTTCGGTATCGCGTCATATTTTCTCGTGCTCCCTGGGGTGCCGCGCACAAGAGCAGCACATGGCGTAGTCGGCGTACAGGCTCGGCACGCCGACATTGCTGATGTCAGAACTCTTGCTGTCAGTCCTCGCGAGACTTTGAAGTCAAGCCTCCTTACAGCTACAACGATGTCCTTGCTGTTCTAAATAAAAAGCCTCCTTGGAGCCCGCCACGCAGTGGCCTGTGGGCATTGCCAGCACCGTACCATGGCTCTGTTGCAGCACTGCAACGCCAGCGTATGCCCACCCGGTCCCTCCTACACCCGGCCACCAAGGCGGCCTGGCCTTCTACGTCCCTCTACCTGCTGCACATGAGCCGAGGTCAATTGTGGGCACCAAATGCACACACCTGGCTCTGATGGGCGTAAGTGGAGGTGTGTCCTGAGTCCCCCGAATTCAATATCCACTTCAGGAGAGTCTCGTCACCAGGTTCACCAGCGCCTTGCGGCGGTCACGCACGAGGCCACAAGCACTCCCTAGTACATACTTTCTAAGTTCTGCTCGCTTCACTGAGACCAGGAGCAGCTCACACAACATATCGGCACACGAAGGACACCATCCTGCGCAACCCATCCCCTGCCCCAAGCACATCCCCCCAAAGCTCAGAACGCCTGGCTCCGCCCTCGCCTCAACCATTCCCTCCCCGCTGATGCTGCTCACAACTTCGACACCAGCGGCGCCGCCGCGCGGACGCCGCCGCTGCAGCTGCACGCCGCGCAGCCGACGGCTGCCGGCACCGCGGCGGGCGCCGCTCCCGGCGCCGCCATGAGCATGTGCGGCCCGATGTCGCGCAGCGAGGCGCAGCCCGCCAGCGCCATGGTGAGCTCGATCTCGGATCGCAGCGTGCGCAGCACGCGCTCCACGCCGCCCTGCCCGCCCACTGCCAGCCCGTACAGCACAGGCCGGCCCAGCAGCACAGCAGTAGCACCCAGCGCCAGAGCCTGGGGAGGGAAGGGGACAGGGCCGAGGCCAGGGAGGTGCACTTTGATGCGCGTACGCGACACGCTGGCTGCGGCCAGAACACGCGGGCCGCCCGCCCGCTGCCCCCGCGGCAGGCTGCCCGCGTGCCCAGTCGCGCTCTGCCCAGCCCACCTGCTAGGCGCCCCACCCCAGGACACCTGGTCCTGAAATTCCCCCCAAACCCCAGGCATTACCAGCCCCCAACGCCCCGAAACCCAAGCGCCACCCCCCAAAACCCGAGACCCCAACGCGCGACCCTCAAACCAGCCCCCGTAGGCCCCATCAAGCCCAGCCCACCTTGACGACGTCGGTGCCTCTCCGCACGCCGCCGTCCATGAGCACCGGCAGCCGACCGCCCACCGCCGCCACGATGCCGGGCAGCGCGTCCAGGCCGCTGGGCGCATAGTCCAGCTGCCGGCCTGCGGGGCAGGAGGGGAGGCAGCGGGGGACGCAGCCAGGCGTGCGCACGTCACCAAAGCCAGCGGCGCGAGGGGCACAGGGCAGGCGAACAGGCGTGCTGCTGCGTGGACGCCTGGCGTGCCGTACTAACCGCCGTGGTTGGAAACCACGATGGCGTCCACGCCGTACGCAACCGCCAGCTCCGCGTCGGCGGGCGCCAGAAGCCCCTGCGGCGGGGTGGCACGGGTGGGGTGGGGTGGGGGGCTGGCACGCGCCCAGGAGCCGTGCTGGGGCTGAAGCAGCAGCCCGCTCGGGTCCGCGGCGGCAGCGAAGCCACGCGATGGGCGCACGTGCCTACCACGGCCTGCCGCCGCCCCGCTGCCGCCCAGCCCTACCACACTCCATGGCCCTTGCCCCTGCTTGCCGCTGCTCGCGCCCACGAGCGCCCCCCGCCGGCGGCGGCCCGGGCCCCCTTGCCCCCACCTTGACTATGATGGGTAGCTTGGTGACGGAGCGCAGCCAGGGGATGAAGTCCCACGTCAGGCTGTCGTCCACCTACACAACCCGCAACCAGGGCGTCGGGGCTGGGGTCAGCGCAGCAGCGGCGGCCGAGGGGCTGGCGCGATAATCGTTCCGAGGTAAGGGTTGGGGTCTGGGGCAACGCCATGCGGCAGCGCTAGCGCTGGACAGCCGAGGGTTAACACAGCGTTGCGGCGGCTTGGGGCGGCTTGGGTTTTCCCACGCCACCTGCCTCGGCCGTGAACAGCTTCATGAGGCCAGAGCCGCCGGCTGCGTCGCGAGCCTGCACCGTGGAGCCAGTGGAGAGGTACTCCAGGTTGCGCAGCGCCAGGCCGGGGGGCAGCGTGAACCTGGGGGTTGGGAGGAGGCGCCACGCGCCAGGCCAGGGGGAGGAGGTATCGCGCGGTCGAACGGGTGCATTGCGGCGGCGCACGGCACTACAGGAGCGCCCATCGGCTGGACATGGGAGGGCCAGGCGGGCAGGTAGGACACGGGGGACGGGGCGTCTGCAGGCTATCGCGGCAAGGGGCAGCGGCCGCACCCCAGCCCCACCGTATGACTGCCCGCAGCTGGGGCAAGCGCGGCAGCGATGTACGGCGCGCCGCGGCCTGACTGCGGGCGCACCTGTTGCGTGCGTCCGCCTCGCGGTTGCCCAGCCGCTGCGCGTCTACCGTCACCATGAGCGCGCGGAAGCCTCGCGCCTCGGCCTGCGAGCGAGCGCGCGCGGTGTGGGCGAGCGTTGCAGCCGCGTGGAGCCGCACAGCCGTGCCGAGCGGTGAGCGGGGCGCCGTGGAGGAGCAGCGGGCGGGAGCCAGGGTGCGGTAGGGCAACTGGCAGCTGGGCTCGCGAGCACAGCCCCAACGCACCTCGGTCACCCACCGCCGCACTACATCGCGATTCCTGCAAGCCACGCCGGGTGCAGGCGTGCGAGTTGCTCATGCAGCTCGCAGCAGCAAAAAGGGACGCGTAGAGGAGCAGCTGCTGCCGCTGACAGCATGTGATGCCTCGGGGCGTGCATCGCGGGCTGGACCCCAGCTGCCACCGCCGCTGGCGCGCCCTCGCCGCCACTGGCGGCTCTCTTATGACGCCACCGCGCCAGACAGCGGAGGGCGGACCGGAACACCGCGTGTGGATGCTACCCGGCTACATCCGTGCTGACATCGCCGCACAACACGACGGGCACCTTGGGCGGCGCACCTGATGACGTACAGCTGGAAGATGCGGTTCTCATGGCCCGTGGACTCGATCTCCGCCAGGCTGGACGTCGCTGCGGCGCCGGGGGAGCCACAACCACGCACCACGGACGGCGTCACACCGGCATTGGACGCCGCACGCTGGCGCTGGGCAATCCTGACACCCCTAGTACGGCACCTAGCGCCGTGCCCAGGATGCGGCAGTCGGGCCCGCTCCGTGGCGATGGGGTCCGCCAGGCTACGGCAGTCGGGCCCGCCAGGCTGCAGGCAGTGGGGGTGCAGCGGCGCACGCGCTCCCTCACGTACCCACGGTGGAGAAGGTGAAGGGCACCCCCGCGGCCTTGGCGGCGCTGCAGGTGGCCACCTCGCGGCCGGCGTGCGCCAGGCCGTGCATGGCCATGGGCGCCACCCACACGGGCATGCTGGACCTGATGCCTGAGGGCAGCGGGGGAGCGGCGGGGAGTGCAGGCACCAAAGAAAAGTGACAAGGCTGATAGGGACCCAGCTCCCGCCGTGCCCTTCGCAGCCATTGACGGCTACCGGTACGAGCACGTGTTGCGGTGTTGTTGGTACCGGTAGGCTGGGAGGCAGTGCGTCGGGCGCGGCGGGGCTGGCCGGGTGACGCAGCGCACGCATGTCACATGGGCTGTGAGCGGGCTGCGGAGGCGACGGCGTCCCACGGCGGCGCACGGGCTGGGGCTCAGAGGGGAAGACGGGGAGGTCCTGCCGCCGGCCGCTGCTGACAAGGCCGGGACGCTAGGGGCGGCGGCTGCGCTGCGGCGCAGCTCGACGCACCAAACAGCTCGTGCGTGGTGTCGACTCGGGAGACGTTGCGCAGCATGCGCGGCACGAGCAGCCAGCGGGCGAAGCAGTTGCGGTTGGCCGCCACTGTGCTGCAGCTGTCGGAGCCTGCGGACGGGTCGGGCGGCCGTGCCGGCAGCGTGGCGCTGCTGTCCTTCCAGAGCACGGGGCGACCCACGCATCCCCCACAGACCCTCCTCGCGCACACCTGTGGAATAGTAATCGAAGGCCATCTGTAGAGGAATGGCGCCGAACGGTTGACACCAGGGCGGCAAAGGCACGACGACGGGTGTGGGCGGGTCAGCGGAGCCCCCCTGCCGCCCCACGCGCAGCCCCTGGGCACCCCCGCGGCGCCTGCGAGTCACCTTGGGCATGACGCGCCGTGCGTGCTCCTCGACCTCCTCAAGGTTGAGCCAGCCATCCTTATCGTCGCCCTCCATAGTCGCTCGTCAACTGCACTCCCGACTTAACGCCCGCGTGATATGCTGGTGCTGATGAAACAGTGTGTATGACTGCTCCGTGCGTGTGTACAACTTGCTCGGTGGTTTAGTGGGGATGCCATCAGAACCCTTGCTATCCGCTGTCCAGCTAGCCATCGCAGACATGCGAAGGCATAGCATACATCAATAGACATCAGCATCGCGTTTGTATAGATCGCGCCTGGGTGACTTTCTAGCAGTGGCAGTCTTGCAAGAGCTGTGCGCCAGCCACCAAACTTCTGCCTAGTGCTATCAGTCTTTGGATAGCACCTGGATGTGGCGCTGAGCTCAATTGGTGAGCAGGCGGCCGCGATGTAGTTGCGGCCGCCCTCGGCGCTGCATTTGGGCACACCTGGACACGCTGAGACCTTAATGTGCCACATGGATACGGCGCTGCGCCTTGTTTCCCGCTGCCGCGGTCAATACTTTGCCTCGCATCCCCAATCGCTCACAGATCGGGCCAGCAGCTACCCGCGGCAATGTCAGCAATGGACGACGAGGAGCCGGTGCGCGGGCGGGGATGTTGGTCGCCGATGCGTACGTGGCGGTGACGGCGTGGAGGCCAGGGTTTCCCTCACGTCTCCCTCGACGTTGCCGCGACTCCCCACGTCGACGCGACCCTGCCCTTGCCCGCCATGTGCCATGCATCCAGCCGCCTCTCCTCGATGACGACTCCTCGGAGGATGATGGTGCCAACGGCTACGCCTTCAAGCGCCGCAAGGCGCAGCACGAGCCGGCGGCCGAGGCCCCGGTGTCCCGCGCGCCGCCGTCGCCGGCCCCCGCACCCCCGGCTGGCAACGACGACATGCCGGGCCTCCTAGAGGATGACAGCGGCGCCGCGGACGACGAGGACGAGGACTCTGAGGACTATGCTGAGTACGAGGAGGACGAGGATGAGGACGAGGATGAGTACACGGAGGAGGGCGAGCTGGGCGCGGGCCAGCCGGCCGGCGCGGTACGGCTGCAGGTGGACGAGGTTGACGATGACGAGGACGAGGACGACAACAGCCAGGCCTCGGACAGCGGCATCCATGACATGCCCGCGCTCATTGCAAGCGACGAGGAGCTGCCCGCCTTCCACGGCGCGCCCGCGCCCGCGCCGGGCGCGGCGCCCGCGCCGGCCGCCGCCGGCGGTGGCGCCAAGGGGGCGTTCAAGTCTGGTGCGCGGCGCCGCAGCGGGCGGGACCAGCCGGGCGCTGCCGTCGCTGACGTGGGCTGGGCAAAGGGCGGCGGCCGGCGCTGGGGCGGGCGGGATTGGCACACTGCACGGGTGCCTGGCGCCCATCTGCTGTGGTTGCGCTTGCCTGACTGGTCGTGCGCCTACACGCCCCAGGCTTCCTGATCGGCGGCAAGGCGGCACGCGCTGCCGCGCCGCAGCCAGTGCAGCGCGCCAGCGCGCCCTACAGCAACGCCGGCGTGGGCGCACGCGAGTCGCTGCGGCCGGCGGCGGCCGCGCCGCCGCCGCGCGAGCCCCAGCCCTATGCAGCGGGCGGCGCAGGTGGGCGGGCTGTGAGGGGAGGGCGGCGGGCCTAGGGCAGCGGCGGCCATGCCCGGCGGGACCCGCACGGTCGGTGGGGCCAGGGAGTCAGGCACGGCTCTGGCCGCGGGGCGTGCGCTGGGGGCTGAGCATGGGTGCATGGCCCACTGGCCCGGCACTGCGCAGGCATGAAGGAGGAGGGGCCCGCGGCGGCCGCCCGCAGCCGCGCCGCGGCGCCGCCCGCGGCGCCCGCCGCCGGCGACGGCAGCGACGAGGTCGGCGGGGTGGGGTCCGACAGCGACGAGGAGCAGGACCTGCCGCCCCTCATGAGCGACTCGGGCGCAGAGGACGACCCCAACTGGTCGCGGATGGGGCAGGGCGAGGAGGCGGAGCGCCCGCCGCGCGGCTCCGCGACGCCTTCGGCGGCGGGGGCGGCGGCCGGGGCGGCGGCGGCGGGGCCCAACAACGACAGGCTGCGCCGGGCGGCGCAGGGGTCGGCGCCGGAGGCCAAAGCCAAGAAGTCCAGCAGGACGCAGACGCAGGTGGGGCTGGGCGGGGCTGACGGGGACGAGCGGGCTGGCAAGGGTACTTGGGCAGGGATGTGGGGGCGCGGGAATGTGGGTCGGACGGCGTGGAGGCCCGGCAGGGCGCGGCGCCAAGGGTCAGGCCCGGTGTCCTGTGTCCGGTGTGTGAGCCGCGGGCCCTGGTCTGCCTGGCTGGTCGTTTGTGGTGCGCAGGACAAGGGCAAGGACAGGAGCCGACGGGGCGGCCGCAGGGAGGGCGAGGCGGAGGAGGAGATCATGACGCGCGCGAACTTCCTCACGGACGAGGCCTGGCAGCAGCACCTCATCAAGTGAGGCTGCACGAGCGCAGGCGGGCAGGGCGAGGCGGAAGGGACAGTTCGTCGCCTACGTGTTGACCAGGCGCCAGCCGCGTGGGAAGCCGAGGCAGCAGCTGGGCGGCGCGCCGCTTGCCTGGTCTCACGGCCGCGGGCCGGCTGGGCGCCAGCATCCTTGCACTGCCGCTCACCACCCCGTCTCGCTGCGCATCCCGTGCGCCTCAGGGAGCAGGAGGAACGCGAGAGGCTGCGGCGGCTGCGCGGTATGGTTGAGGAGGCCGCGGGCGGCGGCTCTGACCTGGTGCTGGGCTACTGCTGCCTTCGGCCCGGCAACGACACGGACCATGTGTGCGAGGAGCCGGGCTACTGCGTCAAGGGTGAGCCTCGTCACAGCAGCGCAGCGCAGCACTGGCCCTCGGGTGTTCCTGACTAAGGAACACATAGTAACACGACCCGCCCCTCGGGTGTGTGCGCGTTAGCTGCATCACTGCCATGGGCGTTGGGTGCCGCTGCCTGCATGTGTAGGTGGCCACGGCGCGTGCCGGTGGTCTGGGTTTGCCAGTGCAGGTTGCGCCGCGTAGGGGCATCTTGCCAGTCGTCCAACGGCGCGTGCGTCGTTGGTCATGCAATGATGGCGCTGCGCGCCCTGCCCTGTTTCGAGCCGCAGAGAGCCACAAGCGGCACACGCTCTTCTGCACGCGCGGCTGCTCCATGCTGTTCCACGACAAGTGCTGGCGGCCGTGGTCGGAGGGCATGGCCGCGCTGCGAGGGGACGACTTCGACAAGGCCTTCAAGGCCAAGGACAAGGAGGTGGGAGGGAGGCAGGAACTGAGCGCCGCGCGGCTACCCGGGAGGGCTGCGCAGGGGCTGGCGCTGCGGGGCGGTGGCGGGCTGCGCACCAGGCACTGCGTGCTCGCCCGCCCGGCGTCTCCTTGCGTGGTGTCGAGCGTGCCGTGCGCCTCTCTGCCGCCGTGGCGCAGGGCAAGCTCAAGCTGCACCGCTGCGTGACCGACTGTTGCGACGGCCACATCCACAAGGTCTACATCCACCAGGTCGGTGCGGTGCGGTGCGGTGGAGCGCACGCCGCGCCGGGCCAACGCCACGCCACCCCCAGCCTGACGCCCAGTCCCACACCTCATGGATCACAGCACAACAGTCGCTCCTCGGCGAACGCGGGGCCCCCAGACGCCTCACGGCCCGTGCCCCTCAACACGCCGCAGGGCGCCGAGGGCCCCGGCGCCAAGGTGCTGTACCACTACGAGCTGTACACCATGGACGCTGCCACACGGCAGCACGTGGCGGCGCTGGAGGCCGCGCGGCGCCGCAAGCGGCCGCCAGTTGACGGGGCGCAGCAGGTGCGGCGGCGCAGGTTGGCGTGGGGTGAAGGGAAGGCGCTGTTCTGCGGGCGCGGCGGTGGAGGCGGCGAGCATGCAGCACCGACTGGCTTGGCAGATGGTGGAGAGGGGCTGTGGCGGGGAGGGGCTGGCGGTTGCGCCGCGAACCCCCGGCGGCCGCGGGGGGCCTTGTGGTGGGTGCGGCTGGGTGCTTGTTGCAGCTGAGCCAGTGCGGGCTGCCTGCAGCCTTGAGGCAGGGTGTGGCTGGCGTAGTGACGGTGGCTTCTGCTGCTCTGAATGTGCAGGCCACGGAGGGCGCAGCTGCGGCCGCGACCGGGTACCAGGCTAAGAAGCGCAAGGGCGGCAAGGCCGCAGCCGCAGCCGCGCCGGCGGCGCAAGCCGCCGCGCCCGCTGCGCCCGCGGCTGCGCCGCTTGCCGGTGGTAAGCGCGGCCGGGCCGCGGGGGACGACAAGAAGAAGGCGGAGGAGGCCGAGGCGGCGACAGCGGCGGCTAGCGCGGCCACGGCGGCGGCGGCTGAGGAGCCCGCCAAGCCGGCGGCGCCCCGCGGCATTAGCATCGTCAACCGGGCGCGGCAGGTCGCCAAGGGTGAGGGCGTGTGCGTAGCGGCCGCGGCCGCGGCGGTCAGAGGACGGCCGGTGCGCCCGCAGGGCGGTCGGTTGGTCGGTCACCGTGCGCCACGTACCATGGGGCCATGGGGCTGGAGCGGACGGCAGGGGGCCGTTGTGTGCCTTGTCTCTCGGAGTCCAGTGGCGTTGGGGGTCGGGTTGGCGGTCGCGCTGCGGAGCGCTCGACCGCCGCAGGCCCTGTCCACAGCTGCGACGCCGGTCGGCCAGGGGGAGTGCAGGGGTAGCAGAACGCATCGTGCTGCCGCCGCCTGCCTGCCGCAGAGGAGCCGCCGCCGCGGGAGCCGTCGCCCGTGCGGCTGCCGCCGGACGACTCGATGCTGCGACCGCTGCGTGCGCCGGCGGTGGCGTCCGCGCCGCCGCCCGCTACGCCCGAGGAGGACGCTGCGGCGACGGCGGCGGGGGCATCGGCACCCGGCACGGAGGTGTGTTCTAGGTAGCACAGAACCTAACCACCTGTGTGTGTGTGCCGTTGCGCTGCCTTGCCATGCTCGGTTTCACCGCTGCGGACTCAACGCTAACCGGAGCCCTGCATGCGGATGCTGAACAACTGCACCCGGGTCTGCCGGACCGCTCACGCGCAGGCCGAGGCAGCGCCGGCGGCGGACCTGACCGACGTTCAAGCGGCGCCCGCCGTCACTTCTGCGGCCGCCAAGAAGAAGAAAAAGGGCATCAAGGTGCACCTGGACATGTTTCAGGCGGTGGGGCCCGGCGGCCCGCCCAACAGCGCCGCCATCACGGCCGCCATGTCAGCGCTGCCGGGCGGCGCCGACGGCGACGCGGTCGAGGAGCCGCGGCGGCCGCCGCCGCGCCTGTACGACTTCCCGTCCCTCGAGTTTGCAAACGAGATGGCGGCCAAGAAGGGCGCAGACGCGGTGGAGCCCGTGCGTGACTACACGGGGGAGTCGCTGGCCGCGCTAAAGCTGTGTGAGTGGCGGGCGGTGCTACATGCAGACGCTTCCGGGGCGGGGGCCTGGCACCCCGAGCACCGGCTGCCATGCCTCCGGGGGCAAGCGCATGCCGCAGGCCGCTCGCCCTGCACCCTCTCGCGCGCACGCCGCTCGCCCTGCACCCTCACGTGCGCACGCCCCTCGTTCTGCACCTGTCGCGCCTGTCCCTTCACGCAATCCCCATGCCTGCCTGCCTGCCGATCCCTCCGTCCGTCCCTCCGTCCGCAGCAATGGGCGAGCGCTCCTCGGTAGTGCTGCTGGAGTGCGTCGACTTCCGCACCATTGAGGACGACGCAGCGGGCGCTGCGGGCGCGGTGGAGCGCCGCCTGCGGTCGGAGCTCAAGGAGTGGGGCACTGTGCTGCAGATGCACATCTTTGAGCGCCAGGGCGCCGTGGCGGCGGAGCTGGCGTCGGTGGGTGGCGGCGCCGGGCAGGAACGGTCCGTTGTCGAAGAGAGCCGGGCACGCAATGCCGGGGGCGAGGCGGGGGATGGGGCCAGGGGTCCGTCGGTTCGCAGGCGCCGGACGCCGCTGCACAACGCTTCATGGCAGCTCTAGCGGCCCCGCCTGTCCACATCCTAGATGCTCGTGGGGCCCCTGCTGGCCTCGCATGCCGCAGGTAGACGCCGCTGCGCAGGCGGTCATGTACCTGACGCACCGCATGCTAGGGCGCAAGAAGCTGCTGTGCAGCATGCTGAAGGAGTTCCCCACGGAGATGGTGCTGGCGAGGTGCGAGGGCAGCGGTTGGGGCTCGGGGGCTGAGGCAGTCGGCGGCGGGATGGCGCACGTGCGGATGCTGGTGATGCGTGGGGGGTGGGCGGGGAGCACGCTTCGCTGCATCGGCCGCACCTGGCCAGCACCTGCCCTGCCGTACGCCCGGCAGGTACCTGCCGGACGACCTGCGGGAGCAGCCCGAGGAGCCTGAGTACGACGACAGCGCCGGTTTCTACGACAACGCGTACGGCAACCCGTACGGCGCGCCGCGGCCGGCGTACCATGCCCCTCCCCCGCCGCCGCCGCCGCCGCCGCCGCCGGCACGCATCGCCGCCGCGGCCGCCGCGGCCGCGGCCGCCGCCAACGTGACCAGCTCGTTGGCGAGTATCAACCCGACCGAGGTCCGCGAGTTCGTGCCGCGTGCGCCGCTATTCACCATGGCGCCGCCGCCCAAGAAGATCCTGGCAATCGTGGACCCCGCCGCGCCCAAGGAGGAGGCCGCGGCGCCGGCTGCCGCCGCCGCCGCCGCCGCCTCGGGCTCGGGCTCGGCGCCGATGGCGGTGCCCAAAAAGGTGCTGAAGATCGTAGACCCCGCCTCGCACAAGAGCTCGCCGCCGGAGAGCTCCTCCGCGGCCGCCATGGAGGCCAAGGTGCGGCCCCACCCCCGCGCATGTTCTCTTTTGTTACCCGGCTCCTATGATTACTAGCAATATGGTACTATGGTGCCTGGACGCACGTGGCGCATGGCGCATGGCGTCCCTGCCTGCTGCGGTGCTCCCTGGCCTCAGCTGCATGTGGCGGCAGGCAGGAGCTGGCGTGCGTGGCGGCTGACAGGGAGCCGGGCCCCGTGTCCGTCCCCTTCACGACGACGCCAGCATGCGCCAACGCGCCCTCCCGTGCCGCCTCGCACTGCCGTCCACACAGGCCCGGCTCAACATCCAGGCCCGGGAGTTCGTGCCGCCCGCACACGTTGTGGGTGCTGCCTCCAGTAGCCGCTCGGGGAGCCCCAGCGTGGGGGCGGCGGCGGCTGCCGCTAGGCCGGCGGAGGTGCCGCCCTCGGCCGCGGCTGAGCCGGTAGCGCCCGCGTCTGCGACGGCGGCGCTGGCTGCTGAGTCGAAGGTAGAGGCGGCGGGCGCTGGCGGTTCGGCTGCTGAGGTGGCCGAGCCCGCTGCCCGTGCGGCTGAGCCTGCAAGCCACGCTGCCGCATCGGCGGGCGCTGCTGCGTCGGAGCCATCAGCCGCCGGGCAGGAGCCGGCAAGCGGCGCGGCGGCGACGCCAGGCGAGCAGGCTGTAGCTGGTCCCAGCCAGCCGCCAGCCGCTGCGGCTGACGCCGCCGCGCAAACGGGGGACGCTGCGAGTGTAGCGCTGCATGCGGCAGGGGCGCTGGGTACAGCGGCAGCGCCGGCCTCTGGCTCGGCGCCGGCGGCGCCACTTGTGGCGGCGGCGGCGGCGGCTCAGGCGGCGGCAGCCAACGGCACGAGTGCTGCGCTCAAGGCCCTCATGAGCATGGGTGCGAGGCGGGCGGCGCAGGAGATGGCGACCATTGCCGGCCGCGGCGCCGTCGCGCCGGCCGCTGCTGGGCCATCGCCGTCGGCGGCACCGCCGTCGACCAGCGGCAGCTCCGCCGCAGGCAACGGCACCGCCAATGGCGGCGCCGGCGGCGCTGCCTCTGGCAGCGCAGGCGCCGGCAAGGCCGCCGCCAACGGCCCCACGCCGCCCGGGCAGCCGGGCAAGGAGTCTGACGGCGCCGCAGCCGGCGGCAGCGGCAGCGGCGACGCGGCGGCGGCGGGTGACGCGGACTGCTGGTGGCGCAATGTGGAGTCGGTTCGCATGTCGATTTGCGACAACAAGACGCTTCACACATACAATTCGTGAGCAGCCTTCTTATGTTGTATCATATACGGTACTTCGATACGACGGCCATGCCACGCCTTGCACCTCGCACCACAAGGCCCCACTCGTCGACGTTGAGCGTCGAGCAACGACGGGCTGGAACCATCCATCGCCTGTACCCTGCCGCGTGCCGGCGGCCAGTCGTGCTGCCGCTCCCCGATACGCTGCCACGTGCCGCTCCACTGCAACTACTGCCACGCCAACCGCCACAACCGCCACAACCACCGCCTGCCCGCAGCTCCAACGCCGTCAAGCTGGGCTGGGAGAACTTCACGGAGCCCCAGGGCATCGCTTCCGAGCGCCTCACGCTGCTGCTGCTGTACAATGTGGACACGAACACGTTGCATGGACTGTGGAAGGCCACCGAGAGCCGCGACGACTACGTGCACTGGGTCGTGGTGGAGCGGTTGCCGCCCATGCCGCAGGTACGGCACGCGTCATACGGTGTGTGTCGTACGTGCAGTACTGCGGATGCACGGTTGTGTAGTTTCGGCCGCTGACACGAGACGTGGCGCGTGCGCTGATGGTGTGCCAGCCTAACGGAATCCACAAACTTGGATCCGTACGTCTCGTGCCCATCGCCAGTCGTGTCAACTACTGAACCCCCTCTGCCCATCGCAGGCCGACTTCAAAGCCAGCCCCGCCGGGTCCGTCCTCACGACGCCGCCCGCGGTGCTACAAAACACAGCCTTCGGCGAGGACGCTAAACAGGTTGTGCGCGTTATCCTTGACTATGCTGCCAAGGCGGTGGGCAACGCCAATGGCATTCAATTCGCCGCCAGGGCGGCCGCCGCCCAGCAGCCCAGCACGCCGGCGCCGGCGGCGTCGCCAGCTGCCGCAGCCGCAGCCGCTCCAGCGGCGCAGGTTGGCGCGGCGGCACCGCCGCCAGCCGCCGCAGCCGCCACCGCCGCTCCGGCGACGCAGGTTGACGCGGCGGCTGCAGCGCCGGTGCAGGGCCCCGGCCCGGCGGCCTCCCCCGCCATCCTAGCAACCACCGCCCAGCAGGTGTTCACGCTGGTAGCGCCGCACGTCCGCGGGGCCGTGCGGGTCGCCGCCGCCGGCGTGCCCGCGGCCGTCGCCGGCGCCGCTGGCCCCACGGCCGTCGGCGCCTCGCCGTCCGTCGTGCCGACGGTGGTTCGGCCCGTGCTGGCAACCGGCGCGGCGCCGCCGCCGCCGCCGCCGGGCGGCGTGCCGCCGCCGCCGGGAGCCCCCATGCTGCCATGGATGCGTGCCATGGCAGCGGGGCAGCAGGCGGCGGCGGTGGGGCTGCCGCCGGGCGCCGTTCAGCCGACCTTGGTGCAGCCGGTCGCCGCCGGCGCCGGGCCCGTGCCCGTGCGAGTGGCGCAGCAAGTGGCTCCGGCCGGCGCCGCGCCCATGCAGGCCGTGCCCGTGGCGCCTGCGACGGCGGCGGTGCGGCCGATGGCGGCGGCGCCGCCGCCACATGCCGCGCGGGGCTTCCAGCCGGCGGCGGCGGTGCCGGTGGCAGCGGCGGCGGTGCCGGCGGCGGCGGCGGCAGGCCCACAACCCCTGATGCGAGCATCCGGCGGCGTCATCCAAGGCGTGCCGGTCATGAACGTTGGCCGCGCCGGACAGCCCGGCGCCGCTGGCGGCGTCACGCCCGTTGCCACCGCCGTTGGCGGCGCCGCCAACCTGCGCCCCATCATGCGCCCGGCCGCGCCGGCCGCTCCCGCTCCGGCGCCGCCGCCCGCCGGACAGCCCGCCATGCCGATGCCGTACCCGTCCGGTCCGCCGGCGGTGCCGCTGTCGTTTGACGCGCCGCCGCCGGCGGTGGCGGCGCCGTCGCCGGCGCCGGATCGGGTGCCCGTGTCCAAGCTGCACAAGTTCACGTGCGCGATGTGCCAGGTGCGTGGGGCTGCCGCATGGCTCACCCGTAGTGCGTTAAGCCTGACCGCCTTAAACAGCACTACGCAAGCCGTCGACTACGGTGCCGATAGCTTGAGAGCCGGGTTGTTCACACGACCTGCCTGGGCCCCGCAGGTGCGCAAGTCGGGCTACCTGCTGTCGGGCTGCAAGCACTTCGGGCCCTGCCCCGACTGCTGCGGCGTGCTGGAGGACGTGCCCAAGGTCATGCCCACCTGCCCGCGCTGCGGCGCAGCGGTGAAGCTGGAGCAGCTCACGCGCGTGCACATGGGCTAGGGGCAGGGCGGCAGGCCGGCGGGCAGGGGGGGCCGGAGCAGGACGGCGGAGGGCGGCAGGGGCTGGAGAAGGGTCCGGTTGCGGAGGGCTTCCACGGCGGGGCGTGCCGGCGGACCCTGGCGCCCACGGCGGCGTAGGGCGCGGCAGTGCGGGGCGAGGAGGTGCAGGTGGGTGGGCAGGGGCTGTAGCAGCCTAGGGGCGGGGCCGCGGACGGCGGGTAGGGGGCGGGCGGCAGCATGCAGCGTCGCAGCGGGTGGGCGTGCAGCGTGGCGCCGGCTGCGAGGGGGCCGCTGCGCGCGGCTCGCGTCAGGCCAGTCAGGCGGGCGAGGGGCAGCAGGTGTGCAGAGCGTGGGGGGGGGGGCGGTGACCGCGTGTGCGGGCGGGTGCATCCGCTGGCGTGGCGGGCGGGGGG